>ML791192.1:363829-410811 GCA_009831015.1 Picea engelmannii
CCCCCCCCTCAAGGTACATTGTTTGTAAAAAATAAGAACTACAGTTGCTTGGAAACTATGTCCTTCACTCCAAGATGACTTCACAGAGAATGGAACTTCTTCTCAAAGAAGGTCTTGGTGAAGAAACAAAAATATGTTTGTCGTATGTTCTGCTGAAGGAAAAAATTATAGGTCGATGATCCCATCGTGTACTAAGTATCGTATTTAGTGCATGTGGATATCGATGTGCTTAGTCCTCTACCTCTGAATTGGATCTCTGTGGAACTTTTAGCGTGCTCTGGTTTTCACACCATATGATGATTGACCAATGAAACTGAATGACCAACTCAGTGAGAAACTTTTATAGCCACATAGCTTGAATGGTTATGTTAACTACCCCTTTGTACTCTGCCTCGGCTGAAGATAGAGAAATGGAAGCTTGCTTCTTGCTCGACCAACATATAGGCCCGAAACTAATATTGAGTGAGTAACCAGATGTGGACTTGCGATCAGTGCTATCACCATCCCAGTTAGAATCATTAAAAGTGATGAGATATAATGTAGATTCGACTGCAAAATGAATCCCAAAGGTGATGGCGCCCTATACATATTGAAGGATACGCTTTGCAACCTTCCAATGTAGCTCATGCGACTCCTACATGAACCTGAAAACTACATCAACTGCATAGGAGAGGTTTGGTCTGGAGTGTGTGAGATACAACAAGCTCCCCACTAGCTGTCTGTACAGTGTGTTTTCAACTAGTGGAGTCTCCCTGCCATCCTCAAGTTTTACTCCTAATAGGAAATGAGTCAGAGTAGACTTGTAGTATGTCATGTGAAATATCTCAAGGAGATCTCGTGCATACTTGGCCTGAGATAGTTTTTTGACTGATGCATCTTAACTGATATCAATTCCAAGGAAGAAGTGTAGAGGACCCATGTTTGTCATAAAAAACATGTGATGTAGAATCCTCTTGACTGCAACAATCGCTGAAGTCAAGCAACCCGTAATCAAAAAATCATCAACATACATAACTAAAAGTAGAAGTGAATCACACGTCCTGAGAATGTAGTCATTCAGGTCTTATTTACAACGTACAAAGTTCTGTGATAGGAGATAGGAGTCCATCTTGGCATACCATTCCATCAGAGCCTGCTTGAGGCCATAAAGGGACTTCTTTAGTCGACACACCAAAGATATGTCCTGCATAAATCCATGGGGTTTCTCCATATATATCTCCTCAAAGAGATCACCGTGAAGAAATTCATTCTTCAAGCCCATCTGATGGACTTCCCATCCCTTGGCTTCCATAATGGCAAGTTCCAATCGTATGGAATCCATCTTTGCTACTGGAGTGAAGGTCTCATCATAGTCAATACCATGCACCTACTGAAATCCTTTGACAACAAGCCTATATTTGTATCTTCTAATATTTCCATCTACTATGCTCTTGGTCCTGTAGACCCATCTGCATATGATAAGTTTCCTCCCAGAAGGAAGGGGAACCAGATCCCAAGTCCGATTCTCGAGGAGAGAGTTGTACTCCTCCTGCATGGCGGATTCCCAAAAGGGGTTTTCAACAGCCTCACCATAATACTGTGGATCTGAAGATTGAAGCAAGAAAATATGCCCTAAGGGAAATGATACAGTGGAAGTGAGTTCAACAGGAGGCTCCTCGAAATCAGATCGAGTCCTCCTAGTATCGACTAGATCACCAACGAGATCCCCTGCATCCTGAAGAGTATTTTGTTCCCACTTGGGATTTTACTTTGGATCTACAAGTGCATCTGGATGCTTTGAATCTGTATCTAACTGTACTGAATTTGAATTTGAATCATTTGAGTCCTTTGAATAAGAACTCTCGTCTGAAGAAGAGTAGACATATGAATCATCATCATCTCGGATAGGGGGAAGAATGAAGGTGTTTGCATGTGGCTGTTGAGGTACATGCGAGACACTTTCCTCGAATTGGACACTATGCTAAATGATGAGCCAGTTTGAGGAAAGATAAATAAGCCTATATCCCTTCACACCGTCAGGGTATCCAAAACAAATACACTTAGTTCTCTGTGGATTGATTTTTTTCCTGTTTTTAGAGGGAATCTAGGCCCATGCACATGAAATGAAAATGCCAAAGTGGGTCACTTCTGGTTTGAGGCCGCTCCAAGCCTCGCAAAGGGTATTATCCTTGAAATATCTATGGGGAGATATGTTTTGGATGTATGTTGTAAAATTAAATGCTTTATCCCATAGTCTCTGTCGTAGTGAATTTTCATGCAACATGCAATATGCCATCTCCTTTAGAGATATGTTTTTCCACTCAACAACTCCATTTTGCTGCAGAGTATAGGGAACTGTGTGCTGCAATGGAATCCCCGCCTCATGGAAAATATTATGGATCTCATGATTTACATACTCTCCCCCATTATCAATTCATAGGACTTTGATATTCTTTCCAGACTGTGTCTCAACCAGGGCTTTGAAATCTTTGAAGTGTTGAAAGACCTCATATTTTTTCCTGAGAAAGTAGATCCATGTAAAACATGAGAAATCATCAACATAAATAAGAACAAACCTTGCTTTGTTGATAGATGGATGCAGAAAAGGACCCATAAGGTCACAGTGGATCGGATATAAAGGTGCGAAAGATGTTTGAGACTTTCCTTTGTTGAATTTATCTTGAGGGTGTTTTCCGAGAACACATCCCTCACATAATCCCTTGGAGAAATGGATGTATGGTAGACTATCAACCAATATTTTATTGCTAAGTTGTTGCATGTATATGAAATTCAAATTTCCAAACCTTTCGCTCCATATCCTACTACTTTCATCAGCATAAGTAAGCAATAAAGCAGAATCAAGTTCAATGAATTCAGAAAATGTATACAATTTAGACTGATGATTTACCCACCGGTAGAAACCCTGGAGTTGGTTTGCATGTCGTAGATGTCCACGAAATTTGGTGTGAATATGAATTTATTTCCAGTGCCAAAATTCATCATTTGATACACGAAGGGAAGGTTGACGAAAAGTTTGGGAACGTGCAACACATTCTCGAAGCTTTCGTTGGTGAGTTCAATCCTTCCTTTGTTGGTGACTTCGACATAAGAGTTTTCCCCCATCATAATAGGAGGACCTTTGCATGCATCCAATGAATAATATACTGCTTTTGAGGCATCCATGTGATGTGCTGCTCTTGAATCTACGATCCAAGCATCGTGTGAGGAATTTATGGCAATCAAGGCATGGCTAGAATTTCCTTTCTTGGGATTCTGATCTTCTGGATTCTTCTTCTTAGCACCCTTAGGGATGCAATATCCAAGGTTGTTTTGATGAATTATTTGAGTCATTATATCTATTTGTTTTTTCATGCATGCGGATTCTGGATGGAATCCTTTGTGACAGTACGTGCATTTATCTCATTTTCTTCCCTTTTCCCCTTTGGATCCGGAGGGATCAATGAAGGGTTTTTTGTACCCTTCCTTCTTTGGATGTGCATGATATTTTATTTTGTATTTATCTTTATATTTATGATATTTGTGGCTTCCATATTGCACAGTGAGTGCAAGCGCCTTTGGGCCTTTGATTTTTCCCATGTTGATGAGCTTGGTTTTCTCTTGTGTCAGAGATTTGATAAATTCCTCAAGAGAAGGCATCTTCCAGGTGGATCCAAAGGAGAATATCACATAATGGAATCTGGATATGAATATCAAGAATTCAGGACCAATTTTGGAGAGAATGGTGAGTACCATTTGTTTCTCCTCAGATTTATCAACCCCGCAATCTTTGAGTTGCGATAGTAAATCCTTGAATTTGGTAAAGAAATCTTGCATATTATCGAAGCTTTTTGGATCCAATGTGAGAAATTTGACCTCCATCATGTGTCCCCTCATTTCCTCCTATTTTCCAAATATCCCTTCCAAGGTGGTCAAGGCTTCATTGGTATTCTTACAGAAAGATATGTGAAAAAGGAGATCGAGAGAAATAAGACTGCAAATTGTTCTGAATGCCTCATTCATGCGATTTAAATACTTGGATTTTTCTATGGTTGATGTCGTTTCTTTATATGTATTCAATGTTAACTTGTACAATCCTTTGGTTCGAAGATGTATGGATATCTTATCCCTCCATGCAAAGTAGTTGTAAGGTGTAAGAATGAATTCTTTTTGGAAATCCATCTTTCTGTTGTCTTCAATCTTTTGTACCTGCAAAACATTTTTGTGTGAATTTTTCTTAGCAGTCCGTCGGCTCTGATAAAATGTAAATGTGTTGAAACTTCACAGAATATTTATAGCTATAAAATACTACACATATTTGCAGAGAGAATTTGATAAAGAAGAAGAAGGAGAGAAAGAATGGAAGAATTCTCATTAACCATAATGAATAATGAATAATTTACACATGATATACTCTGTATAACTCAATCAATGTGCATTGGAGGAGAAACAATGTTCCATAGTGGTGGTCTAGAGTGATATGGACACACACCAGTAGTTACGGGAGTAAACTGCCACCTATTCTAGTCTCTCAGGAAGTTACAGTAGTGAACTGCCCCTTAGTTGAGTTAACTAGTCAACTAGTCTTCAGTTAACTAACTGAACAAAGTGTAGTGAGGAGTAGATTATGGAATCGAGGGTAATGAGACATTATGGTGATGATCCCAAGGAAAGTGCTCATTATCATTGTGATGATCCCAATTTTTCATTGTGATAAAACTAATGCAACATCTAGACTCAACTCAACTAGTCAAACTGAAGTGTCAACTGAAGAGAATATTCTCCAAGTGGAATATTCTCTCCTAAAAAATAGGAGACTGGATAAATGCCTAATAATGACTAATAAACAAGGAAAAAACTTAGGAAAAATAAATCCTAGGTGTGTGTGAAGTAAGTCCAACATATTAACTACTTGAAATATCATATGAACATTGACAATGATACATTAGATGACATTGTTGCAGACAATGATGTTAATCGCCGAGACTCCTAAATTTTTAGAATTATTTGTAATCCATGTTTAAAAAGTGATGATTCTAATTATGACCTAAACTTTGAAATGGTTCAGTATTATTTGTGTCAATACAAGTTACCTATTGCAATATCCTTAAATTGTTCAAGATATGGTATGAATTGTTGGAAGAAAAAAATAGGATTACTTGGATGCTTCTTCCATTTATTTTGTATCAACATATGTTCATGAAGACACAAAAGTTAATAAAATATTAATGCACGTATCTCACAATGATTTGAATAAACAACTTTGTTAACTTCATTATTTTTATATTATTTTCATTTTAATGTTGGAATTTGTTTTTTATTATGTTTCATTAAGAACTAATGATGGGCGTGTTGGAAGACGTTCCATGAAATTTCAAGAGATTTTTTATAAACATTATGTATATGTGAATGTCGAATGATGACAATAAGATTGCAAGATGAACGTTGATGAAAACATGGACAATATAAAATATTATGCGGGGACATAAGGCATCCTTGATTCTTGAAATCCTCTCATACCATCAAGGCATGTGTCTAGTCTAACCATGTCAAATTTCAATGCATACATGAACAATTTGGAGAAATTTCAACGTTGGCACCATTCACTGCTCACCGTGTGACATCAATGGATGACATTGGTGATGGGAATGTTGGAAGACGTTCCATGAAATTTCAATAGATTTTAAACAAAGCCTTGAATCCTCTAACCCCTAATCCATTGACCCTTAAAACTTTAATCCCTAATCCCTAAACCCTTAATCCCTCAACCTTATTTAATCACTAATACCTTAACACAAAAGCCCTAAATATCCTAACCCCTAAACCATAGACCCTTAAAACCTTAAACCCTAATCCCTAATCCATTAATCCATAAACCCCTATGCCATAAGCACTTAAACATTAATCCCATAACCCATAATCCCTAAGCCATTAACCATTAAACTACCTAAATCGTAAGCGCCAAATCCCTTAGCTCTTGACCCTTAATCCCTTAAACCCTAACCCATAATCCCTTAACCCTTAATCCCTATACCCCAAATCCCTAAATACCATAATCCTCAAATCCCCTATCCAATTAACCCCCAACACCTCAACTAATTAACTATTTAGGCACATTCGACGCTAAATCAGGTGTTATTTTCAGCGCTAAAGTCGACACTAAATTCGACGCTATTTCTGGCGCTAATACGAAATTGAATCTAGTGCTATTTCTGACATTGTTAGTGCCTACATGTTTTGGTCGGTGCAAAAAACACTAGAAATAATGCCATCCCAATAAATAACGTCAACTTTTTCAAAAAATTGGAGAAAAATACACTAAAACAGTCTTTGGAATAAAAAAAGGGAGCAAATCACAGGTATTTGTTGTAGTGAATCCATAACATGCTTCTTAATTCACATAGTCCCTATTGTCACTAAAAGAAAATTAAAACAAATGCCAAGATTAATACCAACTAATGCATACAAAAGAAATTCCCTGTGGTTTAACGAACAAAGTTCTACATCAACACATGTTGACAAAGTCTCCAAGTCAGTGGAAGAACAAGGAACAATACAAAGTCTAGTTGAATCCTTCATTGGCCAAGCAGATCGATAGTGGGAGACTCATGCAAATCAACTTCAAACATGGAATACTACCACATTATATTTTGTGGAAAGATTCGGTGGGAAAAATCTCTCAGCAAATATTGACATCACAATCTTTAAACCTGGATTCGACCCAGTAAGCCACATACATACATGCGATCAGGAATGGAAAAACGTAGTATACAGAGATGGAAGAGTATGGACACACATGTTACTGAATACATTAGATGATATACCTCACAAATGGTATAATATTGAAGAAGTAGTGGGTCACACTTTTGAATGGAACGAAATAAAAGACAATTTCCTTAAATATTTTGAATTCAACTCTAAAGAAACACTCCTGTAAGAAGCAACTATGGAAATAAAAAACTTGGGAAAACCAAACCCCGATAAAATTAAATAAAAAGGAAAAAATAAAATATATGAGGGATCGACTTCGACGTGTAATTTGGTATCAACACATAGTATAAAAAACATAATAGATCGATGAGGGGAAATGGAAAACATAAGTTTTCCAGGACAAAGATTTCCCTGGAAAAAAGACTACCTCTGAGTACAAAATTTTGTAAAAACAATATACTATGTAATCAAAGAAGACACAAAAGAGCCAAAACACATGGAAAAACTTGATTTCCCTTCAAGTTACAATCAAGTCATAGAAGGAGAATGCGAGTTATATGAGTCGAAAGTGCCCGACTGGATGGATGTAGAAATAAATACCAAACAATTTGACATCTATTGATGGGCGACCAAAAATGGCCAGAGTAGGAAACTATTGGTACGACAAGAAAACCATGGAAATATTCGATATAATAAAACAACATTAGGATGTCTTCGCATGTGATTAAAAATAACTCAAAGGAGTAGTACAAGAAATGGGTGAAATGAAGATCGAACTCCTCCCTGGAGCCAAACCGATCAAGAAATGACAATATAAACTGGCGCACAAATACAAACCCATGATTCAAAAGGAAATCAAAGAAATGTGAACTACCAATATTATATACCCAATCGACAAGTCAGAATGGGCAATTCTGATGGTCGTGCAACCTAAAAAACACAACCCAAAAAAGTTGAGAATCTGTGTCGACTTTTGAGGACTAAACAAATTCATAGTAATTGACCCATTTCCAACTCCTTTTGCCGACGAAATTATCAATGAATGATATTCGTTCACTAATGGTTTCTCTAAATATAACCATGTACCAATATAAAAACATGATCAAGAAAAAATGATATTTGTCTCCGAGTTTGGTTCTCTTTCTTATAGAGTAATGCCCTTTGGTTTAAAAAATGCCCCAACAGTCTTTTCTAGAATAGTGGTTAAGGAATTTTAGGAGTACATATACAAAACAATGGCAATATAATTTGATGATTGGACCACATATCGTCTCCTAAAATATCATATACAATGGCTAAGAATGATGTTAAAAAGATGAAGGAAAATCCATTTATCCTTAAACATTAAGAAATTCGTCTTTGCCACACCAATTGGTACATTGTTGGGCCACATCGTATGCAAAGATGAGATTAAGGTAGAAATGGATAAGATCAAATTATTACTCAATTTGAAATCACTAGTGAACCAAAAAAGAATTAAAATATTTCTTAGGCACACATGATACTATCGAAAGTTTATTCGTCACTATTTTGACATCACATTTCCAATTGACAAATTAATGAAAAAAGAAGTTGAATTCTACTAGAGTCAGGAATGCAGGAAGTCTTTCAAAATACTAAAAATAAAGTTGGTAGAAGAACCTATCTTAAGATTCCCGGCTGGACAAAGAAATTCCATGTGCACATTGACACATACAACATCATTATCAACTCAGTTTTGGCTCATCCATATGATGATTTGATTGACCATCCGAATGCCTATGCCAGTTAGAAGATAAACAAGGAAGAATAAAATTATTCAACAACATAACATGAAGCCCTCACAATGATTGTTTCCCTACAAAAAATTAGGCACTGCTTATTAGAAAATCCATTTGTATTCTTCACAAACCACCATGTGTTGAAATATATTGTTAATAAACTAATGCACAGAGGGAAAATGTGTTTGTGGCTACTACTATTTCAATAATTCAACTTTGAATTAATAATATGATGAGGGGAGAAAAATGTTGGGTTGTATCGCTAGTCCATAATAGAGACAGGAGAAGATCCTACTAGAATTGAAGATGATTTCCCAAATGAAAACTTATTTAGAGTTGAAGCAGTCCCTAAGGAACTAGAGGATATTTCCAATTTCTTAGAAGAGGGAAAAGCACCTGATGATCTCCCATCTAATAAATGGAAAATTCTATCAATGAAAGCTGCACCATTCACCCTAATGAATGGTTACCTCTACAAGCTAGGGATCAACAATATTTTAAGGAGGTGTGTACTAGAGCATGAAAGAGAAGATATCATTATCGAGGTGCATTCAGGACCAACGAGAGGTCATTTCCAGGCCGATACAACAATGAGGAAATTTTTTCAAGATTCTATTTGGTGGTCGACATTACATAAGGATTTTCAGGAGAAAATAAAGAAATGAGATAAGTGCCAATGGATAGGTCGACCACTATGGAAAAATCAGATTCCCTTACATTCTGTAAATCCCAACTTGCCATTTGAAATCTAAGCTATTGAATTTTTTTAACCCTTTCTAAAAAGAGCCAAAAGAATGAGGGAAATATATATCACTACAACTATTGAATACCTAACCAAATGGGTCAAGGTAGAACCTGTCGAAAATTGTAAAAAGGACATAACCACAAAATTCATCTACGAAAATATAATAAATAATTTCGGCTGCCCGTTGAGAATAATTAGTGACCAAGTAGAACATTTTATCAACAGTACAATTGAACTATTTCTCAATAAATTTATGATTAACCATAAAAGGACCACTTCATATCACCCGCAGGCCAACAGATCCGTCGAATATTTTAATAAGAATCTACCTAAGGGATTAACAAAAGTGTGTGGAAATGACAGAGAAGACCGAGACAATAATATTATGACAACCCTGTGGGCCTACAGGACAAAATACAAGAGATTGATAGGACATACACCTTTTAAGCTATTATACTATCAAGAATCTGTCATACCATTTCACTTTTGTGCTAAGAAGGCCATATAACATCAATATTGGAATTTGACCATATATGTAACACATAGCACCGTTTCTACCAACTAAATAAATTAGAAGAGGAAATAATGCTGGCACATCGACACCAGGAAATCCAAAAGAACTAGAAAAAAGTGTGACATGATCAACCTCTCAAGAAAAAGGATATTCATGATGGGGACTTGGTACTCCTATATGAGATTCAAATAAAAGGAAAGCCATGAAAACTAGAAACTACATGTCTTAGTCCATATGTGGTCGAACACTTTCAACCTTCAGGAGCAATGCAACTAAGAACACTTCATGGGCAACCCAATAAATTAGTCAATGGGGACCAAATAAATAAATATCATACATAACAAGCCACAACCCTACTGATGTTGTTTAGGAAGAACAGGGGGACACTAGTAAGATTTCAAAAAATAACCCCATAACAATATCAGTAAAAGAAAATATAGTTCAAACCATCAACAATACAAGCATAGAGTTAAGCAGACAAACCATTAGGATATCAAAAGAAGAAATAAACAAATATTTCGACTGCCACCAGAAACATAAATGTCTATTCACATGAACCAATAATAAATGTCGACACCATTATTGAGAAACAACTGGCTATTACAACAACGCACAATATTTTGCGTGATGTACATACAATTGATTAGGAAAAACATTATCTCTCATCAAGACAATAAATATTATGTAAGTGTACAAAGCAGTCGAGTCCATACCACCAGTATTTTCCCCAATAACAAAGGACATAAACCATCATTAATCGTGCACTTCTATGAAAAATTGAGATCTTTGAAGATTAACTACATGCGAAACCTCTGACTATCCTATTAGTTTCCCTCAATATCTTGAAACCGACCCCTATATATTAGAGCTAAAGGAACAAATAGAAACCATTATGCAAGCAATTAAGTTTTCCAACATATACCATGATGTTGACAAACATAGAAGATGACAACCCACATGATCTATATCCTCAGAATGTAGAAGTTGTCCAACCATATTGGATACAAACGTCAAAAGAAGAGAATCACCATCACACAAAGGAAGGAATACCCCTCTGTGACCTCAATTGCTCAATTCCTAGGAAAATGGGGAATTCAAGAATCATCCCTAAGACATGTTAGGGAAGTCATAGTCTATTTTAGGTTACTTGAATAAGACACAAAAAGAAAATTTCAAAAGATCGTTTCAAGTAACACATTTCCATGGGAAGAAAAGATGATTGTGAACAAAAAATCAAGGATGTTGCCAAAATTTGGCATTCGAATAACAAAAATTTGGAAAGATGGACTGAAAGAATGGCCTACCTACACATATAAACACCTTTGATTCAACAAAGCAAAGAAACTCGATTATTTTCTGTTCTCTCTTTCTTATTCTCATTTTGTAATAGCCTCAGAAGAAGGACTTAGTAGATTTTTTTATAAATTGTGTCATACTTCCCCTCTTGCTCGANTGTGTTAGGGGATAGTCATCTCTATTGACTAGAACCTCCTAGTCGAGTCAACTGTAGGAGTCGGTCAAAGAAGTCGGTCAAATAAGCATTTAGAGTCGACCGACACGTCAGTTATTATAACCGACTAGTAACTTTACAACACACACACACACATACATACATTATTATGTAATGGAAAGAGAGAGCTAATTTTTTCCACATTTAATAAAATTCTTTGATGGTTCTCCCACTATCGTGTATGTCTATATGTATGCTTGTGTGCTTCTATATATGACGCCATAACATGTATTTCTCTATGTAAGGATCTACTGACAACTTCTCATACTTTCTCCCTAAATACAACAATTATGAAAAAGCATATAAAGAGAAAGTATTGAGAGAAAGTGTGTGGGTGAAAAATCTAGTAACATTTGAAGAATTGGATGAGAAATATTGAATATCATTCCAAAAGGGAAGAGTTGCAAAATCAATTTCAGGTCAACTTGGCATTTTCACAATAACTTATTTTATGAGATGTTTCAAACCTTGAAATTTTGAGGAGACAAAGGTGAGATATTGGAGTACATCTGGTAAGAATTTCATATTCTTGTTCACTATAATTTCTGAGATATACCCTGTGGAAGTTAAGGTTCCTAAATGGTCCCGAATTCAATTTCAAATAGGCCATTTTGGAATTTTCATTATAACTTCTTTTTTGGGAATTTTCAAATTATGAAATTTTCAAAGATCTAAGGAGACATACATAAGTACCTCAGATAAAAAATTAGATGTTGCTTCGCTATACTTTCAGATATATTCCCTGTGGAATTTAGGGTTTCTGAATGGTTCTAAAATCAATTTCAAATAGGTTAGTTTGACATTTTCACTATAACTCTTTTTTTCTGGGACTTTTTAGACTGTAAAAGTTTTAGATATATGAGGATATATATAAAAGTATTAGGTAGAAATTTCAGATGTTGGTTTGATATAGTTTCTTAGATATGCCTTGTGGGACTTAGGGTTTTTGAATGGTCTTGAAATCAGTTTAAAATAGGTCAATTTGACATTTTCACTATAACTTATTTTCTGGGAATGTTCAAACAGTGAAATTTTTAGAGATCTAAGGAAACATACATTAGTACTTGAGGTAAAAATTTTAGATGTTGGTTCGATAAAATTTTTGAGATATTCCCTATGGAATTTAAGGTTCCTAAATGGTCCCGAAATAAATTTCAAATAGGTCAACTTGGCATTTTTGCTATAACCTTCTTCTGGGACACCTTTGATCTATATTTTATGAGAAGAATGAACTGAACAAAAAATATTATTATTATTATTATAACATAGAGACACAATGAACAATAACAGAGATATAGTAAAATTGGCTTCTATTCAATAAAGAAATATGTTGAAACTGTAAAATGCAGACTGAAAATAAGCTTTCTAGAATGGTGGCGGCTTATCTCTGAGAAGAGATGTGACAACTGCACTCATTTGCAAGAAGATGAGTACCACGAGGCTCTGAAATCCTTTTTACAATAAACATGAATTCCAAAACTCTAAACATCCAAAAACCTAACCCTAAGAGATGAAGCACCAAGAGTCATGTGTGCCCCATTGGGTAAGTTGGTACATTAATGTCCCGGGGTAATAAATTTTTCATATGATCTTTGTTTTAGGCGCACGATATCTGAGGACTACAAATTATTCCATCAAAATTAACCTATGTTAACCTCCTTGCTGAAATTTTTGAGCAATTCTATTGAATGCTATTCTTTCCTCCTCTCTTGGGAAGATTTTAACATCTTCTCCTTCTTCTTCTGCATGAAAGTATCTACTAGATGAGTTTCTTTTTCACCTGCAATATGTGCATTTTCCTCATCTAGGATACGTGGAAGGAATATGATGATTCCTCCAATCATCAGAACACATCTTTGATCCTCCTACTTTGTCAACGTGCCTAGCTAACTTGAACTTCGTTCTGAGTTTCTAAGTCTCTCAGACAGTCTCATTTTTTATTCCTTTCCCACCTGGAAATATGAGTTTTCACTTCTTCCCTCCTAGTAGTCTATGAGATCTTCAAATGATCCCTCTTCATTTCCCTCCTAGAAATCTGAATTTTCATCTCTGCCCTCCTTGCAGTGTGTTGGGTCACATATTTGTCCATATTCTCATCATCTATAGACATCCATTCCATCCCTTCTTCATCCTATTATTGTTCATTTATCATTCCATTTGCCATACATTTGCTACAACTGCTCATAAAATGACATATTATTCTTGTTATGCTTTAGTGATTAATAATAATTATTCTTCCTTCATTTTTAATGAATTAAAAACTATTATGCATGATTTTTCTGATGATGGTTTGACGAGTGATTTTATGTAGCAATAGTTGCAACAGTCAAGGTTCCAACCTCCAAGTGACACATTTGAGTTCCATCTCGTGGTTAACCATTTTCAGTGAAAAACGTGGTAGATAAGGAGAGACGAATTTGAGTGGAATATTGTGAGAAGATGAGGATGAATCTTGAAAATCCGAGACATGGGTTTTGTTTAGAATGGGCCCAATTGAGATCATGACGGGTCATTTTCCAATTGGAGCTACGGTTTGAGAGAAATCGTTGGTTCTTTAAAAGGGTATTTTCCATATTTACAGTTGCGGCCAGTTCTCTAAACTTAGCAATTTGTTTGAGAAACCTAGGGATTTGGGGATTTTATTTGTATAAATAAGATCTCTTTAATTAGGAGAGGGGCATTCATGAAATTATATAGAATTTATTTGTAAGAAAGAGCTGAACTTATGTAATTTTTGAGTTTTCTTCAATAATACAAAGGAGCTGATGGATCTGCAATTATGTGCAACTTTCTCTTAATCTTGTAAGTCTTTTGGCCACACATGCTAGGTGAGGTAGGGCCCCCTCAATATGGTATGTGTTGGTCTTATTCATTTACTTGAATATTTCTTTTCATTGTCTTAATTTATCTTAGTTTATGATTAGTTGATCACTTCTTACAGTTGTGTGTTGTTTATTAGACTGCTCTTACAGTAAGATTCAATTCATGTTGTTGTTACTTCATTTTGTTAATACTCCTTTAATTTATGTAAGAGTGTGGTAGTGGTTTTATTTTAGTTGAGTGTATTTTCAAGCAAGAGCAGATTTGATTGATTTTAAGTTATGTGTTTTATTTTATTAAATAGATAATAGTGTTAGTTGGAATTTGCTACTTGAAATAAAATACTTCCTCGGGTTGACAATTGAATAGTTGGGAAAATACTACGATGCAATTAATTCAACATTAGTTTAGCCCAATGTAGCAGCTGTTTTTCCTTTCGTGCGACTGTTATTCCTTTGAGTGTAGTTGTTTTTCATTTGAAAGGAATGACTGTCGTTCCTTTCGCGCAACTGTTGTTCCTTTCGCGCGACTGTTGTTCCTTTGAGTGTAGTTTTTGTTCATTTGAAAGGATCAATTGTTGCTCCTTTCGCGCGATTGTTGTTCCTTTGAGTGTTGTTGCTATTCATTTGAAAGGAACAACTGTCGTTCCTTTCACGCGACTGTTGTTCCTTGTTGTTGTTCATTTGAACAAAGAAACTATTGTTCCCTTTATGATTGTTGTTCCTTTATAGGTGTTGCATCTCTGGAGGTTGGGTATTTAAAACAGAAGGTAAGAACCTATGTAGGCAACAAGTAAAATGCTTGTGCCAGTGCCTACCTTTGGTTGATGCATAGAGGTTGTTTTTAGGACATATTTAGAGCCCAACACAGTGTACAGGATCTATAGCTGATCTCTCTTTCTCCTTACCGAGGCTTTCTCCATCTTCAGGTTCACAAATGCAAACCAACTCCTCCTCTATGTCACTGAGGTATTCAAATCATCTCAACCATATCCTCAACATCCACTTCTTCCTCTTGCAAATTAGCTATTGGATAGGCCACTTCAATTTCTGCTTCATGGGCCATTCATACCTCCAACTTCCACTCGCTTATTATCACATCCTCAACATTAGCTTGTCGATCCTTTCTTGGGTCTCCTTGAGTTATCTATCCATATATTCTTGGACCATCCTCTTGCGGTCTTATTTCAGACCTTTCTTATGGCCTTCAATATCCATTTTCCTCCTTCTTCCTGCCCTCCTAGCAAGTCTGTAAGCTTCCACTTCCTCCCTGTGAGGTACAGTCAGCCTCTACCAAGCATCTCCTTGCTTAGCCTCTTAGTTCACCTGATGGAACCTTCTTTGATATTTTACACTCCTGATGAGTGTAGGCACACAAATTGCACTCGATCCTCCTCCTAATCACTCCTTTCTCTCTTGCTACTGTATTCCAATTGCTCACCTTAAGAGATTCATAGACTCTCCTTTTCTTCAAGAACACAACTGGTCCTTCTCCTTCAACCCACCTAAGTGTCTATTGTCTTCTACACGCTTGAAAAAAGTTCTTCACACATAGATAATCAACACTTTGTCTTCTTTTCCTTTTCCTACTATCTACAGAAAAAAATCCTCTCTGATACCACTTGATGGTATCAGAAAAATCTTTTTCTAGGCTCTGATACCACTTGATGGTATCAGAAATAAAATTATATCTACTCTGATACTACTTGAAGGTATCAAACAAAAACTTATCTATGTTCTTATACCACTTGATTTAAACACCCAACCCAATCCCTGGGGTCTGTGTGACCTGTCGGTCTAGGATCGATCAAATTCGGGAGCTGGAACAACTCACAGGTTCCTGTTGAGCCCCTAAAATCAAACACACATTCCTTAAACCTTATTTACCGAGTGCAAAATCTACTTTTCGGGGGTCCCTAAGCCAATAAAATACTTAAAAGGGACAGTGGGACCAACACCCTTGGATAAATCTCAAGCTTCTGAATAATGCAGGACTTTAGAGCTCCTGGGATTTGAGAGTTTCAACAAAGAAATATCACATTCCTCTTGAAAACCGAAGTGGCGGAGCACCAAATGACAAAAATTATCAACGGTCCATAGGATCCATTGAAATCCACGATGGGGAATGACTTCAATACTTTGGGCTTCGACGATCCTAACCACTCCAACATGCTATTCTCCCGGAGCACAAAACTGGCGAACTCACAAAAAGGTCCCAATCAACGGTCCACATTATGTCTATAGCCGACATATGATATTTGGTTCAGATTCCTGGGCTTTGGGAGTTTCGATATGTGCAGACACACAAGTATTTGGATCATAGAACTGTGAAGTGACGACGAGTCTCGATCCATTCTCCACATGTCCCTCTCCAACCAACGACCAAGATTAAATCTAGTCTTTGGGACTTTGGGAGACTCGACTCAAACCAACTTTCACTAACATGTCTTTGGGAAATTTGGCGCAACATGTCTCCTTACACCAATGACTAAAATTCACTCTAGCCTTCGAAACTTCGGGATTCCTCGACTCCAAACGATTTATACCTTGACTCCTTTGGGGTGCCAAATCTCTAAACTCCAATATCTGGCGCCATGTGTCGCCTCCTATCAACAACTAGAATTTAATCCACTCTTTGGAGCTTCAAGATTTTAGAACACTCCTTGCCTCTTCTCTCTCAGAATGTCGGTCTTTTAGAATAACCTTGATCTACTAATACATTTCTTTACCGATGAATGGTCCCAATTCATATTGGATCCTCGGTATTTCGGGAATATTGCATGCTCCTGCGCCTACACCTCAACTTTTCCAGATAACCAGACTTCTGAACCACGCTCAATCTATTGATATGTGGCCCCACATATGAAGACCCAAACATGCTTCAAGCTCCATGACTTTGGGATACTTTTCTCACCTGCGTCCAAAAACAAAAAACTTCTAAAATTGCGAAGTCCGAAGGACGCTGAGGGTTAAAACCCCTG
The DNA here is from genome assembly GCA_009831015.1 of Picea engelmannii. Taxonomy (NCBI): domain Eukaryota; kingdom Viridiplantae; phylum Streptophyta; class Pinopsida; order Pinales; family Pinaceae; genus Picea; species Picea engelmannii. Next base: position 380,846 of record ML791192.1, read on the forward strand.
CGACTCACCTAGATCCAATGACTATTTATCCTAGCGCTCAGATCCTGTGGTTGGGAAATGTCATCCTCCATGCGTGATCCTCCTCTAGTATGGAATTAGATCTGATGTTCCAGATCTCTTCTAACATCGGATCTAATGGTTATTGTAGCTCCTCCTGTGATATGGCTTCTCTTTCCTTGAAATGAAGGATTTCTTGATATTTTTCAAAGGATAAGCCTTTGATCCTTATTTTGTGAGACCGACTGTTGGGACTCAGCTTGCACTGCACCTCTTGATATTTTCTGATCTATTTCAAAGTTTTTCAAAGGGACTTGGCCCTTTTTCCTTCAACAATCCTTCAACCCTCCTAGAAACAAGACACTCTTTCTCCTGAGATTTGGAACTGGGAATACCCAGCCTCTGGTGCACTCCTTGCTCTTTCCTGAAACTTCAAAATATTTCAAACTTGAATATTTTTTGAAAATCTTCCTACGCACTCCTTGCGCTTTCTCTGTGCAGAATTTTCACTTACCTTCTCCTGAGCTTGAATTTTGTCAGAATTAAAAGGGTCTCGACCCTTTGTTCTTTCAATGAATTCTCATGCCCTCCTGGCACTCACGCTCTTCCCTCCAAATCTTTGAGACTTGAAACACTTTGTCTCTGTCACACTCCTTATGCTTTCTCAATGCACTCCTTGCAAATCCTCCTCTCTGAATCTTGAGCTTTTACACTTTACTAAGTGTAGGTGCACTCCTTGTGCTCGCTCTCAGAGTGTTCAATAAATCTGATGTGCCTTTATTTTCGCTCTTCCTTCAGAGATTTTACACTTTACTAAGTGTAGGAACAATCCTTACGCTCTCTCTCATAGTGTTCAACAACTCTGATGTACCTCCCCTTGCACTATTCCTTCTGAGTTTTTACACATTACTAAGTGTAGGCGTACTCCTTGCACTCTCTCTTAGAGTGTTCAACAAGTATGATGTGCCTCCTTTGCACATTATTACCTTTTGAGTTTAAGACTTGTTATGGTTTTCCCACCTCACATGCTATTACTCAACGTGAAACGGAGTTCTTGCACACACCTTGCGCTAGCTTCACATAGTTTTTCGACAACTTTGGTGTGCACTCCTTGCACTAGCCTCGAGATCCCAAAACACTTAGAAAACTATAGATGTAGGGAATTCTATCAATTTATGCAATTGAAACATACATGCATCCATGAAATTCATAAACATACACAAAAAACATTCAAATTCATTCAGAAACCACATAAAACACACAGAACCATGTGCAGGGAAATCTACTTTTGTATTAATATGAATAGCCTTTACAATGTATACAAGGCTGGACTGCAACACAGTATCAACTCTTTCTCTCCTCTCCTCTCTTCTCTATCTCTTCTAACTGCCAACAACAACAACCTCTCCTCTCTTCTCTTCTCATGAGATTCCTAATTACTCTCTCCTATATCTTATTTCACCAATGCTAATTCTCAATACATTGGGATTTTTACAAAAGAGGGGCGCCTCGAGCCTTCCTCCACCTACTCATATTAATTACATTCAATTACATTTAATAAAAATCTAGTCCAAATCAGACCTAAATAAGGTGACTCTACACTTGGCCTACACAAAGAAAGTAACTCGAATTTCCTTGAGCCTACAAACATTAAATCACATTGAATTACATTAAAATTTTAAATTTAAGTTCAAAATGAGAGGGTTGACGCCTCTCTTCCCTTGAAATTAATTCCTCCTAATGCGTTGGTGAGTTGGAGTGATTCTCCTGCATCATACTCCCACGCTAACAAAAATCATGAGCTCCTACTCATGGTTCCCCTACTACTACTATTGAGATCCTCTAGGGTCCCAAATCTCATTTTGGAGTTGTCCACCTGATACTCTCTCTTGTTGTTGTTGTTTTCCTACTGCTTCAGGATTTCCTCATGGTTTCCAGATTTTATGTTGCAGGGATTTATATATCTTTCCATTGCATACTCCCCTTGTCAACCTCCACCTGTTGTTGACTGTCTCTTTTTTTACTTCAACATCAACTTCCTTATCACCTCTATCTCCTTGTCCAATTGATCTACTCGCTAGATTCTCTCATGAATTATGCTCTATTGCATCTCCTCTTCTTCATTAATATCCAACTTGACTTGTTGGATGTGCTAAGTCTGTGCCATTACCCTTTCTCCCAGGGCTCCCAATTATTCAAACAGATTAGAAACATCTATGTTGTCTGTTTCTTTCTCCTCTACTATAGGTTCCAACTCTACAATTTTCCTCTATTCACCTCCCTTGCTAAATTTTTTGAGCAATTCTACTAAATGATCTTCTTTCCTCCTCTCTTAGGCTTATTTTAACATCTGATTCTTATTCTTCTCCATGACAGTATCTGTTGGCTGTCTTTCTTCTAAACCTACAATAATTGAATTTGCCTCTATTGGGCTACATGGAAGGAATATGATGATTCTTCCAATCATCAGAACACATCTCTGATCCTCCTCCTTTGTCAGCGTTCCTAGATGATCTGAACTCTGTTCTAAGTTTCTGAGACTCTCAAACAGTCTCATTTTTTCTTCCTTTCCCACCTGGCAATCTGAGTTTTCACTTCTTCCCTCCTGGCAGTATATGATATCTTCAACTGATCCCTCTTGATTTCCCTCTTGAAAATCTAAATTTTATCTCTGCCCTCCTGGAAGTCTACGATATCTCTAGCCGATCTCTCTTCCTCCTTACTGAGGATTTCTCCATCTTCGGGTTTGCAAATGAAAACCAACTCCTCCTTTGTGTCAATGAGGTTTTCAAATCACTTCAGCCATATCCTAAACATCTTCTTCTACCTCTTGTAAATCAGTTGTCCACTTCGCTTTCTATTTCATGGTCCATTCATACCTCCAGCTTCCGCATGCTTCTTGCTGCATCCTCAACATCATCTTGTCAAGCCTTTCTAGGGTATCCTTGAGTTCTCTATCCATCTCTTCTTGGATCATCCTCTTGTGGTCTCCTTTCGGACCTTGTTTATGGACTTCAGTATCCATTTTCCTCCTTCTGCCTACCCTCCTGGAAAGTATGTGAGCTTCCACTTGCTCGCTGTAAGATACAGTCACCCTCTATCAAGATTCTTTTTTCTTAGCCCCTTGGTTCACCTGTTGGAACCTTCTCTAATATTTTACACTCCTGCTGAGTGTAGGCACACACCTTGTTCTCACTCCTCCCCCTAAGAACTCCTTGCTCTCTGGGTGTTGTTCTCCAACTACTCACCTTAAGAGCTTCATGGGATCTCCTTTTCCTCAATAATGCAACTGGTCCTTCTCCTTCAACCCATCTGGTTGTCTTCTGTCTTCTGCACACTTGAAAACAATTCTTCACACATAGAAAATCAAGAATTTTTCTTCTTCTCCTTTTCATGATGTCTACAGACAAAAATCCACTCTGATACCACTTGATGGTATCAGATAAATATCTTTCTAGGCTCTGATACCACTTGATGGTATCAAATAAAAAATTATCTTTTCTCTGATACCACTTGACTGTATCAGATAAAAAATTATCTGTGCTCTTATACCACTTGATGCAAACCCCCCACCCACTCCCTGGGGTATGCGTGACCTCATGGTCTAGGATCGATCAAATTCAGGAGCTAGAACAACTCGAAGGCTCTTGTTGAGCCCTCAAAATCAAACACACAGGCATTAAACCTTCTTTCCTAAGTGAAAAACCTACTTTTTGGGGGTCCCTAAGCTAAGAAAAAACTTACAAGGGAGCGTGAGCCCATAAACTTGGGCTAAATCTCAAGTTTCTGAAGAATTCGGAACTTCGGAGCTCCCGAGATTTGGGTGTTTCAACAAAGAAATATCACGTTCCTCCCAAACGTTGAAGTGGTGGAGCGTCGAATGACAACAAAGATAAATGGTCCACAGGACTTGTTAAAATCGACGATGGGGAGTGACTTCGAGACTTCGTTCTTCGATGGTCCTATCCACTCTAACATGATATTCTCCCGGAGCGCTGAACTGGAGAACTCGTAAAGGGGTACCAATTAATGTTCCATATTCTATATACAACCAAAGGCTGAGATCTGCCTCAGAATCCTGATATTCAGGAGTTCCGAGATTTTCACACACACACGTCTATGGATCATGAAACTCTGAATTGATGAGGATTCATGATCAAAGCTCCATGTGTCCCTCTCCAACTAATGACCAATATTAAATCCAACCTTTGGGACTTTGAGAGACTTGACTCAAACTAACTTTCACCAATAGTCTTCCAGAGTGCCAAGTCTCTGGACCATGAGATTTTGCGCCACGTGTCTCCTTGCACCAATGGATACAATTCACTCTAGCCTTCAGATATTCATGAGTCCTTGATTTCAAATGATTTATACCTCAACTCCTTCAGAGTGCCAAGTCTCCAGAATCCAAGATCCGGTGCCATGTGTCCCCTCCTGTCAACAACTGGGATTTAATCCACTCTTCAAAGCTTTGGGAGTTTTGAAAACTCCTCGCCTCATTTCTCCTGGACTACCGATCTTCCAAACTACCCTTGATCTGCTGACACATGTCTTCACCAATGAACAATCCTGATTCCCTTTGGATCCCCATAAATTAGGGAATCTTGCATGCTCCTACGCCTACACCTCAAATTTACCGGATAACTAGACTTCCAAACTATGCTCAATATGTTGACACATGGCCTCACTTTTGACGACCCAAACACACTTCGGGCTCTGGGACTTTGGGAGACTTGTCTCCTCTGCATCCAAACATGAAAAGCCTCCAAACTTGTGAAGTCTAAAGGACGCCGAGGGTTAAAAACCATTCTACTCACCTAGATCCAATAGTTGTCGATCATGGTGCTCAGATCCTGTGTGTGGTATTTGTCCTCCTCTTTGCGCTCTCCTCCTCCAGTCTGGACTTAGATCCGATGGTCTAGATCTCTTATAAAAATGAATATGATGGTTGTTGTAGCTCCTCCTATGTTATGGCTTCGCTTTCCTTCAAATGATGTATTTCTCAATATTTTTCAAAGGCTCGACCTTTGATCCTTCTTCTGCGATATCAACTATTGGGCCTCAGCTTACGCTGCACCTCCTGATATTTTATGATCTCTTTCGAATTTTTTCAAAGGGACTTGGCCCTTTTTCCTTCAACAATACTTCTTCCCTCTTGAAAACAAGACACTCTTTCTCCTGATATTTTGAGTTGGGAATACTCAGCCTCTGGCACACTCCTTGGGATTTCCTGAAACTTCAAAATATTTCAAACTTGAAGTGTTTTTGAAAATGTTCCTATGAATTCCTTGCACTTTCTCTTTGCAGACTTTGCACTTAGCTTCTCCCAAGATTGAATTTTATTAGATTTCAAAGGGTATTGACCCTTTGTTCTTTCAATGAATTCTCATGCCTTCCTGGAACTCACGCTCTTCCCTCAAGATCTTTGAGACTTAAAACAATTTGTCTCTAGTGCACTCCTTGTGCTTCCTCAATGCACTCCTTGCAGAGCCTCCTCCTTGAATCTTGATATTTTACACTTTACTAAGTGTAGGAACACTCCTTGCTCTCACTCTCAGAGTGTTCAGTAACTCTGACATGCCTTTCTTTGCACTATTCCTTCTGATCTTTTACAGTTTACTAAGTGTAGGCACACTCCTTGCATGCTCTCTTAGGGTGTTCAACAACTCTGATGTGCCTCTCCTTGCACTATTCCTTCTGAGATTTTACAATTTACTAAGTGTATATGCACTCCTTGCGCTCTCTCTCAGAGTGTTCATCAACTCTGATGTGCCTCCTTTGCAAAATATTCCCTTCTTATTTTAAGACCTATTATGGTGTGCCCACCTGTCACATTCTTCCCTAACTCGAAACAGAGTTCAAGCGCACGCCTTGCACTGGCTTCATAGATTTTTTGACAACTCTGGTGTGCACTCCTTGCACTAGCCTTGAGAGCCCAGAACACTCAGAAAACTATAGAGATAGGGAATTCCATCAATTTTTGCAATTGAAACATACATGCATCCATGGAATTCATAAACATACACAAAAATCATTCAAATTCTTTCAGAAATCACATAAAACACACAGAGAATCACCTACAGGGAAATATGCTTTTGTATTAATATGAACAATATTTACAATGTATACAAGGCTGGACTACAATAGAGTCTAATCTCTTTCTCTCCTCTCCTCTCTTATCTATCTCTTCTAACTTCCAACAACAATAACCTCTCCTTTTTTCTCTTCTCATGATATTCCTAATTGCTCTCTCCTATCTCCCATTTCACTAATGCTAATTCTCAATATATTGGTATTTCTACAAAAGAGGGGCTCCTCGAACCTTCCTCCACCTACTCACATTAAATTACAATCAATTACATTTAATAAATATCTAGTCCGAATCAGACCTAGATCTTCTTATTATCAACTATTAAAGGTGACTCTACACTTGGCCTATACAAAGACAGTGGCTAGGATTTCCTTGAGCCTAAAAACATTAAATCACATTGAATTACATTAAAATTTTAAATTTAAGTTCAAAATGAGAGGGTTTGAGCCTCTCTTCCCTTGGAATTCATTCCTCCTAATGCGATGATGCGCTAGTGAGTTGGAGAGATCCTCTTGCATTATACTCCCACATTGAAAAAAATCATGAACTCCTTCTCATGGATCCCCTTTTGTTGTTCTTGAGATCCTTCAGGGTCCCAAATCTCATTTTGGAGTTGTCCACCTTCTCTTTTGTCTTGCCGCTACTGTTTTCCTACTGATGCAGGCTTTCCTCCTGGTTTCCATATTTTATGTTGCAAGGATTCAGGTTTCCATATTTTATGTTGCAAGGATTCATGTATCTTTCCACTACAACATCCCCTTGTCAGCCTCCACCTTTTTTTGACTGTCTCTTTTGTTGACTTCAACATCAACTTCCTTATCTCCTCTATCTCCGTGTCCAACTAATCTACTAGTTGTATTCTCTCATGTAGTCTTCTCTGTTGCATCTCTTGTTCTTATTAATCTTCAAATTGACCTATTGGATGCGGTGAGTCTGTGCCATTAACCTTTCTCTCAGGTCTTCTAATTATTCACACAGATCAACAAAATCTATGATGTTTGTTGCTTTTTCCTCTATTGCAGATTCCAACTTGTAGTTGTCCTATGTTCACTTCCCGTGATGAACTTTTTGAGAAATTATACTGAATACTCTTCTTTCCTCCTCTCTTGGGTAGATTTTAACATCTGCTCCTTCTTCTTCTCCACGATAGTCTATGCTAGTTTCCTTTCTTCTACACCTACAATACGTGCCTTTTCCTTTGTTGGGATACGTGGCAGGAATATGTTGTTTTCTCCAATCATCAGAACACATCTCTGATCCTCCTTCTTTTTCAACGTTCCTAGATGATCTGAAATATTTTATGAGTTTCTGAGATTCTCATACAGTCTCATTTTTTATTCCTTTCCCACCTGGAAATCTGAGTTTTCACTTATTCCTGATTGGAATTCTATGATATCTTCAACTGATCCCTATTTATTTCCCTCCTGGCAATCGGAATTTTCATCTTTTCCCTCCTGGCAGTCTATCAGATCTCTAGCTAATCTCTCTTCCTCCTTACTGATGCTTTCTTCATCTTCGGGTTCACAAATGAAAACCACCTCCTCTTCTATGTCACTGAGGTCTTCAAATCACCTCAACCATATCCTCAAAATCCACTTCTTCTTCTTAGCAATCAATTGGTGGATAGGCCACTTCACTTTCTGCTTCATGAGCCTTTCATACCTCCAACTTTCACATGCTTCTTGTTGCATCCTCAACATTATCTTGTTGAGCCTTTATAAGGTCTCCTTGAGTTGTCTATCCATATCTTATTGGATCATCCTCTTATGGTCTCCTTTCATACCTTTCATATGGCCTTCAGTAGCCATTTTCCTCCTTCTTCCTACCCTCCTGACATGTCAGTGAGCTTCCACTTGATCGCTATGAGCTATAGTCAGTCTCTGCCAAGATTGTCCTTGCTTGGCCTCTTGGTTCACATGATGGAACCTTCTATGAGATTTTACATTCATGTTGAGTGTAGGCCCACACCTTGTGCTCACTCCTCCTCCTAATCACTCCTTGATCTCTGGCTACTGTACTCCAATTGCTCACCTTAAGAGCTTCATAGGATTTCCTTTTCTTCAAGAACACAATTGGTCCTTCTCCTTCAGCCCACCTAGTTCTCTATTGTCTGTTTCACACTTGCTAATAGTACTTCACACACAAATCATCACCACTTTGTCTTATTCTCCTTTTATTATTGTCTATAGACAAAAATCCACTCCGATACCACTTGATGGTATTAGAAAAATCTCTTTCTAGGCTCTAATAACACTTGATGGTATCCGAATTTTCTTTGATACCAGTTGATGGTATCAGAAAAAAAAATTATATGTTCTCTGATACCACTTGATGCAAACCCCCCACCCACTACATGGGTTCTATGCGACCTCCCAGTCTAAGATCAATCAAATTCGAGAGTTGTAACAACTTGCAAGCTCCTTCTGAGCCCTCAAAATAAAAAACAAAGGCCTTAAACCTTCTTTTGCAAGTGAAAAAACTTCTTTCCAAGGTCCCTAAGACAAGAAAATACTTACAAGTGATCATGGGCCCAAAAACTTGGGCTAAATCTCAAGTTTTTGATGAATTCAAGACTTTGGAGCTCCCAAGATTTGGGAGTTTCAATAAAGCAAGATCACATTCCTATCGAATGCTAAAGTGGAAGAGTGTCGGATGAAAAAAAAGATAAACGATCCATAAGAATTATTGAAATCCACATTGGTGAATGACTTCGAGACTTTGGGATTCGATGGTCCTATCCGCTCCAACATTCTATTCTCCCGAAGTGTCAAACTGGCGAACTCACGAAGGGGTCCCAATCAATGGTCCACATTCTGTCTACAACCGACGACTAAGATTTGCTTCTAAATCCTGGGCTTCGGGAGTTTTGAGATGTGCACACACACAAGTCTCCAGATTTTTGAACTCCAAAGTTATGAGGAATCACGATCCACACTCCATGTGTCTTTCTCCAACCAATGGCCAAGATTAACTCTAGCCTTCAGGACTTCAAGAGACTCAACTCAAGCCAACTTTCACCAATAGTCTTTTAGAGCGCTAAGTCTCCAGATCATAAGATCTGGCGCCACATGTCTCCTTGCGACAATGACTATGATTTGCTTTGATCTTTGGAGCTTCGGGAGTCCTTGACTCCAAATAATTTATACCTCAAATACTTCAGAGTGCCAAGTCTCCAGACTCCAAGATCTGGCACCACATGTCCCCGCCTGTTAACGACTAGGATTTAATCTGCTCTTTGGAGCTTCAAGAGTTTTGAACACTCCTTGCCTATGCTCTCCTGAAATGTGGGTCTTTCAGACTACCCTTGATCTGATGACATGTGTCTTCATCGATGAATGTTCCTGATTCACTTCGGATCCTTGGGACTTCAGGAATATTGTATGCTCTTACGCTTACACCTCAACTTTGTTGGATAATCAGACTTCCAGACCACACTCAATCTACTGACACGTGGCCTCACATCTGATGGCACAAACACACTTCGGGATCTGGTACTTCAGGAGACTTTTCTCCTTTGCATCCAAACATGAAAAACCTATTAACTTGCGAAGTCCTAAGGAATATGAGGGTTAAAACCCATGCTACTCACCTGTATCTGATGACTGTTGATCCTAGTGCTCAGATCCTGTGGCTGGGATATGTCCTCCTCCAATACGGACTTAGATCCGATGGTCCAAATCTCTTCTAAGAATGGATCCAACAACTCTTGTAGCTCCTCCTCTTCTATGGTTGTCCTTTCCTTCAAATGAAGGATTTTTGGATATTCTCAAAGGCTCTTCCTTTGATCCTTCTTCTGTGACAACCGACTGCTTGGCCTCAGCTTTCACTGCATATCCTAAGATTTTCTGATCTCTTTCGAAGGTTTTCAAAGGGACTTGGCCCTTTTCCCTTCAACAATACTTATTACCTATTGGAAACAAGACACTCTTTCTCCTGAACTTTGGCACTGGGAATACTTGGCCTCTGGTGCACTCCTTGCGCTTTCCTAAAACTTCAAAATATTTAAAACTTGAAGATTTTTTGAAAATATTCCTGTGCAATCCTTTCTCTTTCTCTATGAAAATTTTTCACTTACCTTCTCCTGAGCTTGAAATTGTTTGGACTTCAAAGGGTCTCAACCCTTTGTTCTTTCAACGACTTCTCATTCCCTCCTGACACTCATGCTCTTCCCTCCATATCTTTGAGACTTGAAACACTTTGTCTTTGGCACACTCCTTGTGCTTTCTCATTACACTCCTTGTGCTTTCTCATTGCACTCCTTGTAGATACTCTTCCTTGAATCTTAAGCTTTTACACTTTACTAAGTGCACACACACTCCTTTCACTCGCTCAGAGTGTTCAGTAACTCTAATGTTCCTTTATTTCCACTATTACTTCTGAGATTTTACGCTTTACTAAATGTAGGTGCACTCCTTGCGCTCTCTCTCAGAGTGTTGAAAAACTATGATGTGCCTCCCCTTGCACTATTCCTTCCGAGATTTTACACTTTACAAAGTGTAGGTACATTCCTTGCGCTCTCTCTCAAAGTGTTAAACAACTCTGATGTGCCTCCTTTTCACAATATTTCCTTATGAGTTTAAGACCTATTTTGGTGTGCCCACCTAACATGCTCTTCCCAAACTCAAAACAGAGTTCCTGAGCACACCTTGCATTGGCTTCACAAATTTGTTTTAAAACTATGGTGTGCACTATCCTCGAGAACCCAGAACACTAAAAAACTACAGAGATATGGAATTCTATCAATTTATGCAATTGAAACATACATGCATCCATGGAATTCATAAACATAAACATAACCCATTCAAATTCATTTAGAAATCACATAAAACACATAGAGAATCACGTGTAGGAAAATATGCTTTTGTATTAATATGAACAATATTTACAATATATACAAGGCTGGACTGCAACAGAGTCTCAAGTCATTATATCCTCTCCTCTCTTCTCTATCTCTTCTAACTGCCAACAACAACAACCTCTCCTCTCTTCTCGTCTCATGATATTCCTAATTTCTCTTTCCTATCTCCCATTTCACTAATGCTAATTCTCAATACATTGGGATTTTTACAAAATACGGGCTCCTTAAGCCTTCCTCCTACCTACTGACATTAAATTACAATCAATTAAATTTAATAAAAATCTAGTCTGAATCAGACCTAGATCTTCCTACTATCATCCATTAAAGGTGACTCTACACTTGGCCTGTATAAAGACAGTGGCTCAACTTTCCTTGAGCCTACAAACATTAAATCACATTGAATTACATTAAAATTTTAAATTTAAGTTCAAAATGAGAGGGTTGGTGTCTCTCTTCCCTTGGAATTTGTTCCTCCTAATCCGTTGTTGCGTTAGCAAGTTGGAGCAATGCTCCTGCATCAAAATGATGACAAGACTTAAGCTATTTATTCAAAAACCTAGCTCTATTTTTGGGTTTCCCCAAGAAAAATATATTTTATAGGAAAATCTAATGGTCATAGTATCAAAGAATACATAAAGTTTATTAAGTCACAAATTTCAACCCATTGGAGAGCCTTGATAAACATCAATTTAAAATCCCTTGTTTCCATATGGTGGAAGTTTCTTAACTTTGGCAAGATTATGATCATTTCAGATGAAGAATATGAAAAAATGTTTTTGTACAGGTGGTCTCATGCCACAAAGAAGGATAAAGAGAGCACTATGGGTTTATTCATTTGAAAAATTCCCAGTGCATGTTCATTGATGTCTTCAACAAGAGAAGGTCATTATTTCTATAAACTCTAGCAACAAGCATAATTTTTTTCCCAAGAAAAATATATTTATATTTGAAATTTCAAGTATGAAATTAGAACATTAAATTAACTGCCTTGAAAGGATAAAAAATAAGACATGTTTTTTGAATTGTCTTGCATCTATCTCTTTCTTTGTCCTATACTTACATATTACAATCATCCTAGGCTTCACTAGGGAAACCTTCACAATTTTTTCACAAAAATATTTTATATCCTTAAGGCTCAATTAGTAAACTTAACAGAACAAAATCAAAACAATGTTTGATAAACATGGTATATCTACATAGGTTGAAAACCTTAAGGCAAGTGCTCACATAAACAGATCAAATATCAATACGCCAATGCATTACGTGGTTAAAATAGTCCATGGCCCCAACCAATGTAGTTTCTTGAGGATATATATTAGTGCATAAGGAAAGTAATTTGCATATGAGTTTCTCACAATCGATCATCAACAAATGACTCTCCATGCTCTTTAAATAGAGAAGGACCAATAAGGTGTTAAGACATGAATCAATATAACCATTAGTATCAAGGGTAATATGAACCATTGGATCACTTTATGTCTAGAACATTATTATGACGATCCCATTAGATATTTACAAATCATTATAAAGAAACAAGCTAAATAAACACACATTACCTTAAGACACATCAGACCAAGTTGATCTTAACTAAATTCTAAATGTATAAATATCCTAACATCCCCTCTTAAGAACAAATTGGGAAAGGATTTAAGGATTTACAAAGGTGAAACAATAATATAAGGAAAGATGCATTAGAGCATATCCCCCCTTAATGACAACTTACTGAACTCCTAACATTCAAAGTTTGGAAAGCTTTTCTTTTGTAAGAGACTTTGTGAAAATGTTTGCAATTTGATCATCTAGAGGGAAATAGAGCTCTTCGAGAATGATATATTGAAGAATATTTCTAATGAAGTGCATGTGTTTCTAAATGTGTTTGTCACCTCGATGCTGAACTAAATATTTGGCCATCTTGATGTGTTATGAACCAATTCCTTGAGAATGATAAAAAATCAATATATAACAATCCACTTCGAGGGGAAAACCGCCTCTTACAATATATTCAATGTACAAGATGAGATGATATGATCCTAATACTAGGTCTCCTTGGTATATATAGGATACAAAGGGTACAATTACAATGAAAGGGTACTATGAAGGGTTCTAGCCTACATACAAATATAACACTAGAAATGTAATAATTCAATATATAGGGCTTAATAATGGGTTCTATACTTAACATGGGGATTTTTCTAGGGCTTAATATGGCCCTACCCTTCAAATTAGTTTTTTCCTCAACACTTGACAAATTGTGGGTGCTTTTGCATGAATAACTAATCTTCCCATGTAGTCTATGATACCAAATGTTATGAACCAGTGCCTTGAGAATGATAAAAAATCAATCTATAATAATCCACTTTGACGGGAAAACCTCCTTTTACAACATATTCAATGTACAATATGAGATGAGATGATCCTAAGACTAGGTATCCTTGGAATATAAATAGGAGACAAAGGGTACAATTATAATGAAAGGGTACAATCAAGGGTTATAGCCTACATACAAATATAATAATAGAAATGTAATAATTCAATATCTAGGGCTTAATAAGGGGTTTTATACTTAACAAGGATATTTTTCTAGGGCTTAACATGATGGCACTTTGACTGCCACAATAGAGTGTGGTCGGATGCTGTTGCTAAAATCCAAGTTCTGAAAGTATCTGTCAAAGCCACAAGGATTCTTGACTTGCATTAATTGTTGGTCCATACTTTTCTTCTACCGAAGAAAGAGCAAGGGAATGTTATTTCTTACAATCCCAAGTGAATGGTCTAGAACCAAGACTAAAAACATAATCTGTAGTAGAATTTTGTTTATAAGGGTCACCAGTCCAATTGGAATTAGTGAAACCAACCATTAAAGGAGTCTGAACTAAATTGTGATGTATCCTAAACTAAATTGTACCCCATATATACCGAAGTACCATTTTTGTTGCTTTCTAATGGATCTCATGGGGTGTTTGCATATACTGGGCAATAATACCAACAACAAAGGAAATATTAGGACAAGTATGAGTCAAATACAAAAGGATACCAATTAACTGACAGTACAAAGGGGAATCTACTTCAGGTGTAGTACATGTGAAAACAAGTTTGACTCCAGACTGGAACCAAGGTTGAAAACATAACCTGCAGTAGGATTTTGTTTATAAGGGTTTCTAGTCCAATTGGAATTAGTTAAACTAACCAACAAAGAATTGCCCCCTAAATTGTAATGTATCCCAAACTAAATTATACTCCACATACATTGAAGTATATTTTTTGATTCTTTAATGGCTCTCATGGAATGTTTACATATACTACGAAATAAGACCAACAACAAATGAAATATCAGGATGGATGCGATTCAAATAAAAATGCTACTAACTAGATATTGATACAAAGTGAAATGTACTTTAGGTGTAGTATATGTGGCAACAAGTTTGACTCCGGACCAGAAGGGAGATGGAGCTGGTTTACAATATTCCATGTGAAAGTGGTGAATAAGGTACATGCATACTTAGAATGGGAAAGGGAAATTCATTCCTTGGTTTTCAAGACGTGGAGGCCAATAAAATAATGCAAATTCCCTAAGTATGTCATTTCAAATTTATTCTTAAGGTTGGATTTCACATGGGTTAAACTTTTGGGGTCACTACTAGTGGAAACCAACGTTAGAGCCATTCTAAATAAAACAAGGATGTTGTTCCATGTAAATTTATTCTTTAAATTTCTATCAAAGAAGCCAAATTTAACATCCATATGATTGATCTCCCATTTATATCAATCATAAAGGTATAAAACAAGGTGGATTTAATTCATTTTGGATAAGGGGGAGAGTTTTCATTATAATAAATCCCTTCTATTCGAGAAAATACTTTGGAAACTAATTTGTCCTTATGTCATTCAACAAGACCCCAAGTATCATTCTCCATCAACAAATGATATTCTTCATTCATCACTAAATCCCAATTTACATGGCTGGAATCTTATACAGATGTTTCTAGATCATGAGTCTCTGAAACTTGTGTCGAAAGAGAGGAGGCTTACTGCAAATATGAATGTGTATGATGCTAATATGAAGGATCATCGAAATGATCACCAACTACTTATGTGTTGTATGTACTCATATAGGAATCTATGGTGTTAGTGTAGTTTCATTTTCAACGAAACTAATTAGAGGATGGTGAGTAGGTGGAGGTGGATTTTCATGCTATTTTCCATCATGTGAAGAAGAGACCAAAACAATATCACTAGCATAAAGATTGGGAATATAAGATGGCATAATCACTGAAGATGGCTCACAGGTTGAAGATGGCACAATTTTCAAAGATGGCCAGTAGGCCAAAGATGGCACAATTTCCAAATTAGGCTCATAGGGAGAGATACCTTCATTAAAATTAACATTTCTATTATTAATAATTTCATTGGAATGAGGTTGAAGAATACTGTAACCTTTTACATCTTCAGAATATGAAACAAAAATGCACTTCTTATTATTAGGTTGTAATGAGTTACTTTTCTCATCAGAAATGTGAGCTCATGCTTCACTAACACATGAAAGTGATTTACAACTAGTTTAATTTTACTCCATGCTTATTATAGTTGTATATTTTAAATCCTTTGTGGGAGTGATATTAACTATGTAAATTTCACAATTAATGTCTTCCACCCAAAAATAAGGGCTTAATCCCTTAGATTGGATCGTGCAATTTTCCATTTCCTTTAATGTGCGATTCTTTCTCTCAACAACACCATTTTTTTGTCATGTATATGGAATGATATGTTGCATTTGAATTCCCTATGTAGTGTATTAATTTTTAAATTTGTTTTTAACACATTCACTTCCATCATTTGTTCTTAAGTTTTGAAGTTGATGTCCCGATTGTTTTTCTACAAGGGCCTTGTAGGCCAAAAATATTTCAAAAATATTTCTCTTAAGTTTTAAAAAATAAACCCAAGTGCATCTAGAGAAGTCACCAATCATAGTTAAGAAGTACTTGAAGCCAAACAAAGAAGTAGAAAGAATGTAAACTACACAAATCACTATGAAAAAGTTGCAAGGGGGATGAGGCATGCTAAGAGGCATGTTTTTCAAAACTATCCCAATGATGTTTGACAACAACATAGCCATGGAAAACACCATCTAAACATGAAATGATAGGAATACTAGTCACCATATTTTGTTTACATAACTGTTACTTCAATGAGAGATAGTTTATATGACCAAATCACTCATGCCAAAGTTTGATAAAGTCATTGTGAAGATAAATGAGAAATGATGGAAGTGATAATAACTCAAAGTTTTCAAATATATTCAACTTGGTAATATCATTAATGATTCCAATTTATAGGACATGCTTAGGATATTTTAAATCCTTGATTACGAAGTTTTGGTGAGGTGAAAATTCTATTATTTTAACCTCATATGAATGAGTGATTCAATACATTGATAGAATGTTGTAGGGAATACTTATAACACATAATACGTCATTAAAATGACCATAATATAGCTAAATTGTTCCATACCCCACAACACCAAGAGATCTATCATCACTAACAAATATTTGTTGGTGTTACATTTAGTAAGAGCAGAGAAGATGGCTTTATACTTAACCATATCATAAAATGCTCCAAAATAAATAAGTCATTCATTAGAAGAAGAACGATGTGTGACATTGAAGGAAAAAATGCAATGAACAAGGTTCATTTGCTAAATAAATATCCAACATAAGAATGATAATAGAAAAAGATACATACAAGACAAGTAAGTAATTGAGTACGAATATGAATGAATGCTATAATATGATATAATGCCATGTGACAATGTGTTGGCAATTTGGTTGTCATTGATGTCAACCTTGATAAATAAGTGAAGTATCATTGATTGATTTGTTTGAGAAGCATTGTAAATATTGGACATATTGTTATGAAGGTGACTTGAATGTCAAGCATTGTCCGTATTGGACATAATGTTATGAAGGTGAATTGAATATTAGTAGAAATATATATTGACTAATATATTGTATGATCTTGATACACTCATCCTATATTGTATAAGGTTGAGACTTTTTCATTAACATCCATGCACAAAAGAAGAAACTTTGAAGAAACTATCCAGATAAAAAGGGTAAATGGATAATCCAATATGGATCCATACAAATAAAAAATAAAGAAGTTAATAAGACATGGTTCATTAAAAGTGATTCAAAAAATATCAATTGAAGAAAAGTTCAGAGATGAGACAGAATGTCAATGGTGGATGTTTGGTGAGGAAGCACTGGCACCATCGAGTCACAAGTCGAGTTGATTCAAACAACAATAAGGTCGACTATATGGAAGTCAATCGACTGCAAGATGAGTCGAAGACAAGTCAAATGAATACAAGCCTACAGATTGAAGAAAGTCGGAGAAGACAAATCGATATATTTTAGGATGAGTCGAAGACAAGTTAACCAAATAAGGTCGAAGTTGAAGGAAAATTGAGTCAGGAAATTCAAGTCAGCCAAAACAAGTCGAGAGGACCAAAGTCGAATTTCTCAAGTTGGTTTTCTTCCAAGTCGAGTCAGTTCAAGAAATAAGTAACCTAAAGGTTGAAGTCAAAGAAAACTTAAATACAATTCGGGTCGAGACTGAAGCAATATGGGTTGACTAGAATCGAAATACTCAAGGCGAAATTTATCCTAGTTGAGTTGACCAAAAATATGTTTGTCTGTTGAATGAGGAAGAAAATACGAAAATGGGTGAGACCAAGTCAAATCTTTAATGACTAGAAACTGAGAGGGAACTCATTTTAAGATAACCATCAAGTAAAATGTTTACAAGTTGATTTTAAATAATCACCAACAAAGGAGCTATGTGGAGGTCGATTTAGACATTCACAAAAATGTATGTTGGCATAGGGGTAGACCCGGGGTTCAACACTTCAACAACGCACCAACAAAACCCTAACTATCGGCCCTTTCGGAAACACTTGCGAAGCAGATGAAGTCTACCCAAGGTAGAGGCAGGGGTGGTTGCAGGACTCAAGTGTCTGTAACCTAGCTAGGACACAGATCTGTGATTACAATACTTAACAGATCACTTAGTAGTTAACATTCAATATCATTTAACCCTTATTCACATTGCAAGTAAAACCCTAATTACAGAACATCGCAATATTCACAAGATATAATACATCCAAGCACTTAGATACTATTATATCAGGTGCATCTAGCATATATCACTGCACTAAGAATAAATCACATCAATAACATAACAACTATAATACACAATGAAACCACAACACTAGATATATGTGGTTCACCCCCAGCTTGGGGCTACGCCCACCAACTCTTCTCTTATTTATTGTCTTCTGTCAATCTCCTACAAGCATAGAGTCACAAGAACCCACTCTGCATAGGATGGGAGATCTGCGTGCACCTCGCCAGATCCTCCTTCCCTGAGCTAGGTCACAACACAAAGCCTCTTTACAGTCACTTGCACTTAGCTCTGCAAGTTCTCATGCACACAGTATGCACAAATATAACTCAATCACATAGATCAATTACTTACATCAGTTGCACTCAGCACAATATAGCACTTAACACCACTTCTCTCCTAGATCTAGTGTTTTTCTTACATCGTCTATCTTTCTATTTATACATTAGAAAAGGGTCCAAGGCATGGGTAAAACCATGGGCTGACATCCCATACCTATTACATAAACCTTAAACCCAAAAATTCCCTATGAAGGGGTCGAGATCCCGCGATCTCCGCTTCACCTTGCGCTCCACCTTCGACCAGCCTGTCAAAGTCCCAAAAATGGTCAAACGTGACCAAATTTTTCCAAAACTTGGTCAAGGGCCAACAGGCTCCCAAAAATCACATGTGACTCATCCCGAGTCTCTATGATCTGGGCAAGTCTTCCTCGAAGGCCTTGAGCTACCTCGACCTGTTGCTTCGTTGGAGCTTCCTGCTCGGTGAACTCTTGAATAACCTTTTATTTCATAGGTACTTCCAAGCGGTGTTCCATTGCGGTGACCACTTGTTCCAGTTCTGCACCTCATCGTTCAATCTCCTCAAAAAGTATGCAAGCCACATCCTGCATTGGCTGGAGTCACTGAGTAACTTCCATGACCTTACTCTATATGGTATGGACTTGTTTCTGAACTGTGCATTGTTCCTGGGATCCTTTCATCCTCTCAACTGTTGATTGTGGATTCAACTACGCTTACACCATTGTTGCTTGCTTCTTGGCCTCTTGAAGTTGTGACTCCAGTGTCCTTAGTTCAGGGTCCTCTGCAAGGTGCTTGTAAGTCTACACACTTTGACTACTGATTTGTTTACATTCTAAGTCCAATGACTTGATTCTTTGGACTATGCTTCAGGAAGTTTCTTCTCTCTGGTATCGCACTTCCTGTGGAGTGCTTGCACTACTTGTAACTCTAGTTTTGCTACCCTTTGTTGGAGTTGTTGAATGGATTCAACACGCTTCCCTACTTGGCCTTCTACTAGGTCTTTTTCCATTTGTTCTAAGCCCATCACAAAGTGAAGTGCTCTAGTGACTTCTTCTTTAACTCCAATTTTCTCTGCGAGCACTTGTTCCTTCTCCTTCTGGATCTACTCTTTATCCTCTACAAACTTGGCTTGGATGTCATCTTTTTCCTGTTGTTCAACCCAACGTTGATCTATGGCTTCCTCTTTTTATTTCTTTAAGGCCTCTGTGGCCTTCTATTTTTCTTCCTGAACACGATGAAAGCGAGCTCTGGTCGCATCTTCTATTTGGCGTAGTTGACCAGGATCATCTCCCAACTTTGTTCCTTCTGATGACGGGGGTGAAGTAGACACTACACGACTGGAGTAGAGGGCCAGTTGTACCCCTTTCAACTCTTCTTCAATTATTTCATACATGGTATCTTGTTTGGCTTCATTGCACTGTAAGATATCTTCTAAGGTATTTGAGACAACGACGATGATGAGATCTATGTCATCCATCATGAGCATAGTCTACATCTGTGGTTTACTATCTTTGGACTTCTTCCGTGATGTAGGCTTCGTGGGGGAAACCTTTCTTTTCTTGGAGGTATCAGCTTCATCAATAGGATCCCTAGGCGGTGTTACTTCGCCTTGTTTCTACTTGTATTCTTCTCCTTTTTCCTCTTCTTTTCCCACTTTGTCATCACCTCCCCCTCCAGGTGAGTTTGAAGTAGTATCTTCTAATGCGATGTTCAACTCCTGTACCTCTTCCATTTTTTTCCTTCTACTACTCCTAGGTGCATAATACTCTTCGCAAGTAACCACAACACTTCCGATGAGGTTGGGGCCAGACAATTATGCCTGGTCAATTTGTATAAGGAGCTTTGTAGGCCACTCCTTAGTTATTTCTTCCATGTCCTCATCAATGAGTTTATAATAAGATTGCAGCTCTTATTTATGTTCATCTTCGCGCACAGTGATATAAATAAAATGTCTATTTTCACGAAACTTCATAAATGGTCTGAACCTATGCAGGGTGTTCGACTTCATATGAGGGAAAGACTTGATAGTCCTCTTCAAATGAATATAGTAGGTGTGGAACACCACGTTTGACTGCCATTTTGTTTCCATGTCGCTCGAATACCAGAGCATAGTGAACTTCATAGCTAGGGGTTCAGATGGCTCAATCTCAGGGAAGGTCGCTCCTTCCGACATCTCCCAGGAAATGAAGGCAATGAGGATCAGTAGCCAACTAAAGTGAAATTCATAGCCTTGATCCTGAGCTTCACGACAGTCTTTTTATAACTGGTTGATGAGGTAACTCGCCCAGTTCATTTATAGTCCTTCAATGCATTTTCCCGTGAGGTCAACAACAAACCCCGTGACCTGCGTGGGTCTGTTATTCCTTAATAGATTACCAACGATCAACTACCACGCTAGGCACACTACACCATTCTAAATGAAGGATACCTTATAGCCTCGCTTCCCCTTTTCCACATCACCATAGGTATCTTTAATCTTCTGCGCCAGGGCATGATCTGCAGCCTTCCCTGGATAAAATTCTTGTGGGTTTGGTCCTTGCATGCTTAATCCGGTGATTCGATGAATCAACGCCGGATCTATGGTGATGCGTCTCTCTAGCCACAGATAACCACCATGGAGGTAAGACAACAAGAGTTTAATGCATATGTTAACCTCCTGATGCCTTCCAAAGTGTAGTATCTTCATCACGTTCAGGATATTGGACCTCGCAATGTCCATAGTCCACGGTTGGGGGATGATATTTGAATTCTTCCCCTTTGTATTGGTCAAATACTTATGTGGTGTGATCATTCCATGATTCTTGCGGTCTCCAAAGTTGAAGTCCCTGATCTTCAATGTCATTATTTGTCCTAACTGTGGTCCTACTACGTGTATCCCCTTCGAGACGTATGCAGTAATCAAGGTGTAGTCAAAGTCCCTCGGGACACTGTCACGACTCACCATGCTAGCCATAGGTGGGATATAGTCGGGCATGATAGAAGGGATGAGCTTCACATTCTTCAAGTCATCATGATGCTTGGTTCGTTTCTCTCTCACAGCTTAGGATGGTCCAGATCCATGAGCAGCCAATGACGATTCTTGCACTCCTCTCGTCGACGAGGCTTGGACTCCTCTGGACATGACCTTATCAGCCATGAGGTTTATGAGGATCTCCTCTATGGATTTCTCTACTTTGTTGAAGTCACCCAACATGCACGCTCGAGATCAGGTATCTTAGGTCGGTGATCAAATACTCAATGTAATAGAATGGATGGTGAGGTCTCAAATAGTTACAACACGAAAGAAACTAGTTCTCTATGGGCTCGAATAATCATTGTTTGCAAAAGTGTTCTCAGTGCAACACTCGATGGGATAAATAGATAACATCACAATGAACTCCTCCAATGGGAAGGAACACCTCAATCAATGAAATTTCATCCATTGTGGCATGGTCCCAATGGTCTAATGGCGATCTTTCTGGCCATAACTACGGTTCAAGACACTCTAGAGCATCTGGCTAACGATCGGGATGCCTCCAACGGTCATATTGCTTCACCATGGTCAAGTGCCAATATTTGTTGTTCTGCTATCCCGACGAAGTTCCAGTTCTGCAAACCTTCCTTCTGTGAAGTCCTCCCTGGAACTTCCTGTAATTTCTCTAACTTTTCTTTCTTTTTGCCAAGATTTCTAGATTTCTTTCCTGTAATCCGAGTCACTGGTTTCCTCTTTCCATTATTATTCTTATCTCCTCTTGGCATAGTAACTCCACACTGTGGAGGGTCTTTCAAGGGTTCTGAGAGTAATACTTCTTCTCTTTCTGGGGTAGGTGCTCTACTCTCTTGTACAGACAAGTATTTCAAGTCTTCCTGTGTTCTTTCAACTTCGATGTCCAGATCTCTGGTCCTTAGTAGCTTAGACTGATCCTCTTGTTCTTTCAGTAAGTGTGTTATTCTCCTAGCCATGAAATCCCTTAGTTCTTACTTTTTCTGTTCTAGATCCTCCTCTTCTTGTTTCCTTCGTATCTAATCTTTCTCAATACAGGTTTTTCCTAGAAAAATAGAAAACGGGGCGTTGTTCTCAACAAATTGAACAACCTCAAATTCTTCCTCTGTCAAAGATCCATGAGCACTCATAGATGTCTGGGTAAGTCTTCAACATAGGGTTATCAAATTTCCTCTAAACAATCCTATTCCTCCCAATGAAGGAACCATAGCAGGCTTTCCCAAAATTTCCCAAGTTATTTCTGTCATGATATTCATCCGTGTTTCCTCATCTAGAACACAGTATATGTAGAAGTCTCCTATTCTTGTTTCTATGCACTCCTTCTCGTTTAAGATCTCTTATAAGTTGATATGTCTATGATCATTCAAGGTTTATTTCATCTGTAGTAATACATTCTCTTATTCTTTCTGGGGTTCTAACATATCCTTCGTTTCTTGGCCCGTCCCATGGTTTTCTTGTCTCATATTCATCTTTTCAACTTTAGCAATCATTCTAGGGCAATCAAAAACTTCATGGTCCATATATTTATAGAAAAGACAACTAGGACCTCTACTAGGGAATTCCTTAGCAAGATGTCTTGGTCTTCTGCATCTATAACAAAGAGTTAATCCTCTCTTTATTTTAAATGACCCTCAACCTTTCATGTACTGCACACTGGGATCACAATAACTAACCTGCAAAAAATTCTTTCTAGGATCCTGCATCCATTTGTTAGTCCAAACATTCTTTCTATGCATAAGAATAACATATCTTTCACTATTATTATCATATCTACTCATATCAAATCTTGTGCCCTAGTTTTCAGACTAGGACAAAATCTATTAGACAAACCTAGATCCATTCTTTTGAAACAAAAATTTTCACTTATCTTACCTTTCTCGGAGCACAAAGATTTAAGATCTTACCTCTTTTCTTCAGATCTTATTACTTTATTAGAACAAAGCTTCCCAATCAAGTAGAATACTAGACACTAAAGAAACAGATCTACGCACAAAGCTTTATTTTCTTCAACTCCCAATAGTCATAGTTTCATGTCCTGACAACAGAACCATTTGTTGGCATAGGGTAAGACCCGGGGTTCAACGCTTGAACAACACACCAAAAAAACCCTAACTATTGACCTTTTCGGCAACACATGCAAAGCAGATGAAGTCTCACCTGAGGTAGAGGCAGGGGTGGTTGCAGGACTGAAGTGTCTGCAACCTAGCTGGGACACAGATATGTGATTACAATACTTAATAGAGCACTTAGAAGTTAACATTCATTAGAATTTAACCCTTATTCACATCGCAGGTAAAACCTTAATTACAGAACAATGTAGTATTCACAAGATCTAATACATCCAAGCACTTAACTACTATTATATTAGGTGCATCTAGCATATATCACTACACTAAGCATAAATCACATCAATAACATAACAACTATAATGCACAAATAAAACACAACACAGGATATACGTGGTTCACCCCTAGCGTGGGGCTACATCCACCAAATCTTCTCTTATTTATTGTCCTCTATCAATCTTCTACAAGCACAGAGCCACAAGAACCCACTTCGCATAGGACATGAGATCTGCGTGCACCTCGCTAGATCCTCCTTCCCTGAGCTAGGTCACAAAACAAATCCTCTTTACAGTCACTTTCACTTAGATCTGCAAGTTCTCATGCACAAAGTATGCACAAAGCTAACTCAATCACATAGATCAACTACTTACATCACTTGCACTCAGCACAATATAGCACTTATAACCACTTCTCTCCTAGATCTAGTGTATTTTCTTACATCATCTAGATTTCTATTTATACATTACAAAAGGGGCCAAGGCATGGGTAAACCCATGGGATGACATCCCATACCCATTAAATAAACCCTAAACCCAAAACTTCCTTAAGAAGGGGTCGAGATCCTATGATCTCTGCTTCACCTTGTGATTCACCTTCGACTAGCCTGTCGAAGTGCCAAAAATGGTCAAACATGACCAAGGTTCTCCAAAATTTGTTCAAGGGCCAAAAATGTAATATGTACTAAAGTCAATCTGGCATCTGACAACGAAAGAAAAATCTGGGCAAGTTTCCTTCAAAGAACCTCCTGTAATTTTGGTCTAAGTAATTTGGTGCTTTCTCTTGATTCTAATCTTACTATTTGTGAGACCTTAAGCCCCAGTATTGGTGAATCTTCGGGTCCCAGTTTACATGGTTTTTTGGATGTTGAATTTCCTTCAAATGAGGCTATCCTTGAAGCTATGATGGTGGATTTTTTACCTCTTCCTGAATTGGAAGATTTAAAAGTTAGTTACCAATGAAACCCTTGGCTTGAGCCTAACTATGGGCTCTACCTGAAGAAGTACTATGCCTAAGTCACATAGTTGTGCAGTGCTTTGTACATATCGTACTTTTAGGGTTTCTTGTTTTCAAGTTTTGTATTCCATAGAACATGTTCTTATCATCGGTTTATATATTGGACTTATTAAATTATGTATGAGTGTTTTGGTCATATATATAGGACTTTGGAGACATTTTCTTTGGTGCCTCTTTTGTCATGTTGATCTTTTCTGATAGGTAATGATCTCGAAATTGGCATATAGGTTAGATTTTTCCCTCCATAAAGTTTGCATTATCCATTTCTTGGTTTATATGGCCTTTAGATAGATCCCACTGAGTTGTGACACAACAACTTATTTGCTGGTAGAAGTGTTGTAATTCACGTGGTAGATCCTATCGTTCATGGGTTCTCTAGTTAGAACCTTGTTCACATTTTGGTGCCCATACTGAAATACTTTCATAGGATCGATAGCCATGTCTAGTCCTGCCATGAATTTTCATTGAAGCCTCATAAATTATTATCATTCTTATTCTGGATAATACCCCATGGGAATCCCTCATTTATGTGTTAAGTTGTGATACTGGAATACATTATGTTTCTTTCACTTTTGAGCCTAATGCCAACTTCAACTTGCTATCGTTTAGCCTCTTATGGATTCTCATCAATTACTAGCCTTGCAATAGTTTCCTTTGGGACTTGAAACCACTATCCCAGGAGGAAAATTTCCTATGAGTGTCCATATCTTGCACATGCTTCCTTGCATTGAGCATAGGTATGTTCCTAGCGCTTGGAACTAGTTTTCTTGCCTTAGACACTCTTTTCCTCCACTATATTATAGCATTATTTTACTCTTTTTTCAGGCTTTCATAATATGAAAAAGACAAAAAAAAAAAATAAAAAAAAAAGAGAATGGGAATGGGTCTTATTTATCATTATTTGCAGTAGTTGAGTCACCTCTAAAAAAAGCACAAAGTTGAGTCAAGTCTCAACAATTTGGGTTAGTATGGCTTTAGGAAACTGAAACAGTTACACATAGTTGTTACTCCTCCGACTGATTATTATTCCTTTCACTATGGAAATTCTATTTTTTCATCTTGCATCGTAGACTTATGTCAATGTTAATTTTCATTCCATGTTACCTAAGTCACATATTGCGTCGTGTTCTTGTTCAGAGGACGTTTTAGCGTATGTCAACCATTTCACAGAATTCTTGGCTTTG
This sequence comes from Picea engelmannii, assembly GCA_009831015.1. NCBI lineage: Eukaryota > Viridiplantae > Streptophyta > Pinopsida > Pinales > Pinaceae > Picea > Picea engelmannii. Next base: position 406,796 of record ML791192.1, read on the forward strand.
CAAGTCGGCCTTCCTGTGTGTCAAGTACATGTCATAATCAACAATATATTTTTCCTATACTCATGTTGGCATGGAGGGTCCCCATTGAATTCCTACCCACAGGTTAATTTCTTATTGACTAACGATGTATCATATGCATCAAACAAAGATAGTATTCAACATGTGTTTTTGGTTATATTATAGATGAAGGAGCATCCAAAAGTATTTTATCCTCCTCGGATCAGAAAGATTGGGTTCTCTTAATCTTGTGTGAACTATCAGTGAGATGATGGATTTTGACAGAAGACCTAGTGAATGTTTTGGGATTATTCCCCAGTTTCCTATCACTTTAGGTGGAAATATTTTCCTAGTTGATCTTTCAGTGGTTCCAATCCCTTTAGAATTAAATATTCTTCTTGGGCATGATTATGTTTATGCTATGAATGTTGCAGTGTCTATGCTCCTTCGTGTGATGATTTTCCCTCAAAATGGAAGCATTGACACTATGAATCAAATTTCATATAATAATCATCATCCTAGTTTTACTTTGTATTAGGTTTCCCCTTTGTATGTTCCTAGTGTTCGAGTAGACTCTTCCTCTCCATGGGTGAATTATGTGGCAAATTATCCTCAATGTTTAATTAATTCTGAGAAGGATCCTTTATTGTCATATTTTCCTTCTCGAGACAAGGTATCGACAATTGATTGGGTGTGGTATCCAATGGGGGAACATGATCCCTTTCTTTCCCATTTTGGTCCGATTAATTTGATTCTTTCTCTTGATTCTAATCTTACTATTTGTGAGACCTTAAGCCCCAGTATTGGTGAATCTTCGAGTCCCAATTTAAATGGTTTTTTGGATGTTGAATTTCCTTCAAATGAGGCTATCCTTGAAGATATGATGATGTAATTTTGACCTCTTCCTGAACTGGAAGCTTTAAAATTTAGTTACCAATGAAACCCTTGGCTTGAGCCTAACTATGGGCTCTACCTGAAGAAGTACTATGCCTAAGCTGCAAGGTTGTGCAATGCTTTATACATATCGTACTTTTAGGGTTTCTTGTTTTCATGTTTTGTATTCCATAGAACATATTCTTATCAATGATCATAGGTTTATATATTGGACTTATTAAATTATATATGAGTGTTTTGGTCATATATATAGGAATTTGGAGACATTTTCTTTCGTGCCTCTTTTGTCATGTTGATTTGCTCTGACAGGTAATGATCTCGAAATTGGCATATAGGTTAGATTTTTCCCTCCATAAATTCTTCATTATCCATTTCTTAGTTTATATGGCCTTAGGATCAATCAAACTAAGTTGCGACACAACAACTTATTTGCTGGTAGAAGTGTTTTAATTCAAATGGTAGAGCCTACCATTCATGGGTTCTCTAGTTAGAACCTTGTCCACAGTTTGGTGCCCATACTGAAATACTTTCATAGGCTCAGTATCCATGTCTAGTCCCGCCATGACTTTGCATTGAAGCCTCACAAATTATTATCATTCTTATTTTGGATAATACCCCATGGGAATCCCTCATTTATGTGTTAAGTTGTGATACTGGAATACATTATGTTGCTTGCACTTTTGAGCCTAATGCCAACTTCAACTTGTTATCATTTAGCCTCTTATGGATTCTCATCAGTTACTAGCCTTGCAATAGTTTCTTTTGGGACTTGAAACCACCATCCTTGGAGGAAAATTTCCTACGAGTGTCGATATCTTGCACATGCTTCCTTGCATTGAGCATAGGTATGTTGCTGGCGCTTGGAACTAGTTTTCATGCCTTAGACGCTCTTTTCCTCCACTATATTATGGCATTATTTTACTCTTTTTTCATTCTTTCATAATATGAAAAAGAAAAAATAAAAATGAAAAAGAGCGTGGGAATGGGTCTTCTTTACCATTATTTGCATTAGTTGAGTCACCTCTAAAAAAAGCACAAAGTTGAATCAAGTTTCAACAATTTGGAATAGTATGGCTTTGGGAAACTGAACTAGTTACACATAGTTGTTACTCCTCTGACTGATTATTATTCCTTTCACTATGTAGAGTATATTGTTTCCTCTAGCATCATAGACTTATGTCAATGTTCATTTTCATTCCATGCTACCTAAGTCACATATTGCGTCGTGTTCTTGTTCAGAGGATGTTTTAGCCTATGTCGGCCATTTCACAAAATTCTTAGCTTTGCAAGTCAACCTTCCCATGTGTCAAGTACATGTCATAATAAAAACTATCTTTGTCCTATACTCATGTTGGCATGGAGGTTCCCCATGGAATTCCTACCCATAGGTTAATCTCTTATCGACTAACGATTTATCATATGCATCAAACGGAGATAGTATTCAAAATGTGTTTTTGGTTATATTATAGATGAAGGAGAATCCAAAAGTATTTTATCCTCCTCGGATTAGAAAGATTTGGGTTCTCTTAATCTTGTGTCAAGTACCAGTGAGCTTCTAGATTTTGACAGATGACCTAGTGATTTTTTTGGGATTATTCCCCAGTTTCCTATCACTTTAGGTGGGAATATTTTCCTGGTTGATCTATTAGTGGTGCCAAGCCCTTTAGAATTAAATATTCTTCTTGGACATGATTATGTTTATGCTATGAATGTTGCAGTGTCTATGCTCCTTCATGTGATGCATTTCCCTCAAAATGGAAGCATTGTCACTATCGATCAAATTTCAAATAATAATCACCATCCTAGTTTGAATTTATCTTAGGTTTCCCCTTTGTATGTTCCTAGTGTTCGAGTAGACTCTTCCTCTACACGGATGAATTATGTGGTGTATTATCCTTAGTGTTTAATTTCTTCTGAGAAGGATCCTTTACTGTCATGTTTTCTTTCTCGAGACAAGGTCTCGACAATTGATCAGGTGTGGTATCCAATGGAGGAACATGATCCCTTTCTTTCCCATTTTGGTCTGATTAATTTGGTGCTTTCTCTTGATTCTAATCTTACTATTTGTGAGACCTTAAGCCCCGGTATTGGTGAATCTTCGAGTCCCATTTACATGTTTTTTTAGATGTTAAATTTCCTTCAAATGAGGCTATCCTTGAAGCTATGATGATGGATTTTTGACCTCTTCCTGAACTGGAAACTCTAAAATTTAGTTACCAATGAAACCCTTGGCCTGAGCCTAACTATGGGCTCTACCTGAAGAAGTACTATGCCTAAGACGCAAGTTTATGCAATGCTTTGTACATATCATACTTTTAGGGTTTCTTGTTTTCAAGTTTTGTATTCCATAGAACATGTTCTTATCATAGGTTTATATATTGGACTTATTAAATTATGTATGAGTGTTTTGGTCATATATATAGGACTTTGGAGACATTTTATTTTGTGCCTCTTTTTTCATGTTGATTTGTTCTGTCAGGTAATGATCTTGAAATTAGCATATAGGTTAGATTGTTCCCTCCATAAATTCTACATTATCCATTTCTTGGTTTAAATGGCCTTAGGATTGATCCCACTGAGTTGCGACACAACAACTTATTTTTTGGTAGAAGTGTTGTAATTCACGTGGTAGAGCCTACCATTCATGGGTTATTGATGCAAGAGCATCTCAAGTGAGCCAACATGGAGACAAAAGATAGCTGGAAAAGCATCCAGCACAAATTTTAAGAATGTCTTAAAATATTAATGAAGCCATCAAGTGGAGGCACACTTGAAAAATGTAAAAGGACCTTGAGCGATACACTCTCGTCCTTAGTAGGTAGAAGGAATTTATGATAGTTAATGCAAGTAGATAGAATTTAATTCTAGATTAGACATTTTTAGAGCGAAAGAGGGAAACGGGATATAGACACCCTCATTGTATATTGTAAGGGAGGATGCCAATTGAGAGCATAGAGCATAGAAGAGAAGAAGCAAAGAGCTATGTAGAAGAACTCCATGTATAGAAGTTCTGGATTAATACAAGAAGGCTTTGATTCAGACTCATGGTGTTCATATATTCTCTGTGTATGCATTTTTGAATGTTATGCTCATGAATGTTTTACTCTTTTTGTCATGCAATTGCT
>ML791192.1:410874-429816 GCA_009831015.1 Picea engelmannii
AGAGAGAGAGAGAGAGAGAGAGAGTAAAGGAATGAGTTTCAATTGTTTCTCTATCTGAGCAAGGGTTCCTGCAAGAAGTGCAGTTGAATTGTCCGCAAGGAGTACGTTGACAAAGGGTTCAAAGGTTTGTCTCTGAAAGCTTAGATAAGATAGTTTTTGTTCTCATTCTCTTAGAAGTGCAGTTAGGCACAGGAGCCGTGCAAGGTGTGCACAGGCCGAGTAGAGTTTCAAGTTTGGTAACCTGAATGATTTGTTGAGAGACTGCTGCTGCAGGAGTGCACAGAGTCAAAGGAATTCCAATTCCTTGGAGGAATTAAGGAATTTTCCGCAAGGAGTGCGAGCAGGATTTTTCTGAAAGAATCGAGGTCATGGGAAAGCTCATAAGGAATTGAACCTTCGAAGGGGTCAAAGGAAGGAAAGAGGCCAAGTACCTTGAAAATTTGAAGGAAGGTGTAGCGACGTCGGACCGCAGGAGGACAAGTTCCTCAGAGAGAGATACTTTGTTTAGTTCATGCAGAAGTTATCAAGGGAAGAGACAGACAATCAGAATTCTCTTTGAAGAATTCACGAAGTCCCTTGAGTCGTCAGATCCCACAGAGGAGTAGGGGAGTTACAAGGAGTATTCCCAAAGGTTTCAAGCTCTGGAGAGGGAGAGCTGTAGATTCAACTCAACAAGAGCCGTTGGATTTTACCGTGGACTCCTATTTCGGGTTTTCGTGAGTGGAAGTCCCGTAATATTTGCAACAGGACTCGCGAAATCATGAAACACGAAGTCCCGAAGGGACAATAGGATTGTGTGGGCCATAGAATCAGCAGGGTGGACAGGTGGCGCACTACCGACATGGAAGTCAAATTTCGTTGACCATTTTAGGGTTTCGTGGGGTGAAGTCCCGAAACCTTTGCATCAGGATTCGTGAAATCACGAAGTCCGAAATCCCGACGGAGTGAACGAACATTGAAAGGTCAACCTTGTGAGGCCTCGGAGTTTCGGAAAATTGGGTTTCGGGAGTCGAGGGGACAAGTTGCTTGACATCGCAACTCCCGAAATCGTGATAAGGAGGAATCCGAAAGTGGTTGGGGAAAGGTCAAGAATTGACCATTTCAGTTTTAGGGGATTCGAGAGACAGGGTGCTTGACCAGGGTGAAGTCCGATCTCCCAAAGTATAAAGGGGGAAATTTCTCAGTTTTTTTTTTTGTGGGTGCAGATTTTTCGAAAGGTAAATAGGAGAGCCATTGTTGAGAGCTCTTCGGGCCAGTGGAAGAGGAAAGATCTTGTGTACGTGGACCTTCCGACCTGCGGGTTGAGGAGGGTTGTGTCATTAGTTGGTATCAGAGCACAGAAAGGTTTATTTTCTTTCTGTAGCAAGGAAAAGGAAGATTCACCATGCCACCAAGAAGGAGGGACAGGAAAACACCCGATCCACCAGAGGTGAGGGAAATGCCGAGAAGAAGGGGTAGGTAGATGCCTGATCCAACCATGGAGAGAGAAATGCATGATTTACGTGCCAGACTTGAAGACATGGAGACAACACAGAGATGCACAGTCAGTGTTGGGGATCTTAGTGATTCTGAAAGTGAAATTGAGGTTGAACATGAAGAAGAAGAAGTTGCAGCTAAAGATGCATCAAAAGAATGTTTGATTAGGGTTATTGCAAGAATGGGTGCAAGAACGAAAATGGACATTCTAGTTTATGAGGGAAATCTGGATGCAGAGGAGCTTCTAGACTGGATTAGAGCTCTGGACACATATTTTGACTATGAAGATGTCAAAGAGGACAAGAAGGTCAAACATGCTGTCACGAGATTAAAGGGACATGCAACATTGTGGTGGGATGGGCTACAAGCTGACAGACGCTGCAAAGGCAAGCAGAAGATCAAGAGCTAGGATAGAATGATCGCGAAGATGAAGGAAAAATTCATCTCCAGAGATTACCGGATCACTCTGTTTTGAAGGATGAAAAACTTGAGACAGAAGCTGTTGACAGTGAAAGAATACACTGAAGAATTCTACAGGCTAAACATCAGGGCAGGTCATTGGAAAAACGATGATGAAAAGGTTGCCAGATACATGAATGGTTTGAGATACGACATTCAGGATGAGATGAGCATGGTAACCATCCGAATGGTGGAATATGCTTATCAGATGGCTCTAAAAGCAGAAGAGAAGTTGAGCTGAAAGCAGGGTCAAAGAGGCCGAGGCAGAAGTCAGCCCAAAGGAAAATCAGTTGCCCAGGATAAAAATAAAAAACCCAAGGTGGACTGGAATAAACCTCAGACTCGAACTGAGAGAGGTGGAAGCTCACAACGAGGGCAATATGCTGAATAGAGAGGGCAACATACCGAATAGAGAGGAGAGTATGCTGATAATAACATGTTTCCTCGTACTAGAGGTAGGGAAAGAGGAAGAGGTGGAGTAATAACATGCTTCACATGTGGAAAGAATGGGCACAAGTCTTACGAGTGTCCAGATAAAAAGAAAGAGAGTGGAGAGACTCACATTGCCAAAGCACAGAGGTAGAATATTGAGGTAGAAGATGCCGAAGGTGGAAGATCGTTGATGATGCGAAAATATCTTTGACACCAGAGAAGGAGGTGGAGAGTTCAGTCCAAAGAAACAGACTTTTCCGGACTGCTTGCAAAACCAAGGATAGGGTATGCAAGGTCATTGTAGACAGTGGTAGCACAAATAATCTCAGTTCTATAGAAATGGTAGAAAAGATGGAGCTGGAGACGATTGATCATTCAAGCCCATACAGAGTTTCATGGCTACAAAAAGGACACCAGGTAACTGTCACTAAACAATGTTTAGTTGAATTTAAGATAGGAGGATATAATGATAAGATACTCTGTGATGTTATTCCCATGGATGTTTGTCATCTATTGCTAGGTAGACCGTGGAAATATGATAGGAATGTGATTCATGATGGGAGAATGAACACATACACCCTAGAGAAGAGTGGGAGAACTCACATGTTACTTCCAATCAAGGATAAGGAGGTGAAACCTGAACTAAGCAACACTGTACTTCTCATGAGTGGGAAGGAACTTCTTACAAAGGTTAAGAAGAAGGAAGAACCGCAATTCATTGTGGTCAGGAAACCGAAGATTGTTTTGACCAACACAAGAGTGGATGATTTACCAGAAGAGGTTCAGGAACTATTGGAAGAGTTCACTAACATAGTAGTGGACGAACTACCTTGTTCGTTGCCACCGATTAAAAATGTGAGTCATCATATTGATCTCATACCAGGAGCTAGTTTTCCAAACAAAGCCATGTACAGATTGACGCTGCAGGAGAATGAAGAAGTTAAAAGACAAGTCCATGATTTGTTGGACAAAGGATTGGTCAGAGAAAGCTTGAGTCTGTGTGCTGTTCCAACAGTACTCAGTCCAAAGAAAGACAGAGGCTGGAGGATGTGTACTGACTCGAGGGCGATCAAAAAGATAACCATCAGGTACAAATTTCCATTGCCAAGGATGGATGATCTGATGGATTGCTTGAGTAGAGAAAATTTCTTTTCAAAGATTGATTTGAAGAGCGGTTATCATCAAATCTGCATGAGAGAAGGTGACGAGTGGAAGACAACATTCAAAACCAATGAAGGGTTGTATGAATGGCTTGTTATGTCGTTTGGGTTAACAAATGCGTCGAGTACTTTCATGAGGTTGATGAACGAAGTCCTAAGGGAGTTCATTGGAAAATTTGTCATTGTGTATCTAGATGACATACTGATTTTTAGTAAAACAGTGGTAGAGCACCTGAAACATTTGGCTACAATCATGCAGAAGTTACAGCAGGAGAAGATGTTGATAAACATGAAGAAATCCTCATTCATGAAGACAGAGCTCATTTATTTGGTTTTTTTTATTTCTGCAGATAAATTGAGGATGGATCCAGATAAGGTGGAGGTAATCAAGAATTGGCCATCACCGAAGAATACCTTTGAGGTGAGAAGTTTTCATGGATTGGCTAGTTTCTACCAAAAATTCATTAGGGATTTCAGTGGAATTAGTGCACCAATGATGGACACAGTGAATAAGAGACATAAATCTTTTCACTGGATAAAAGAGGCTGAGAAAAGCTTCAATTTGTTGAAGAAGAAAATTACGGAACAACCAATTCTGGTGTTGTCGGATTTCCAAAAGACATTTCAAGTGAAATGCGATGCAAGTGGATTTGCAATAGGGGCAGTCTTGAGTCAAGAAGACAGGCCAATAGCATACTTCAACGAGAAGTTGAATGAAGCGAAGGTGAAATACTCCACGTATGACAATAAATTATATGCTATTATACATGCATTGAAGAAATGGAGACATTACTTGATTCTGAAGGAATTTGTCTTATACAGTGACAATCATGCATTGCAGTTTGTGACTCAACAGGAGAAGTTGAATCAAAGACATGTTAAATGGGTTGAATATATGTAGAATTTTACTTTTGTGATTAAACATATTTCTGGTACTGCTAACAAAGTTGTTGATGCTTTGAGCAGGAAGTGTTTGCTATTGCAGGAGTTCAAAGTCAAAACATTGGGTTTTGATGTTCTCAAGGACATGTATAGGGATGATCCAGATTTTGAAGGGGCGTACGAAGCAATTGATAATCCAATTCTCAGAGATAGAAGCCAATGGACAGAATACATGATCCAGGAAGGATTACTGTTTAAAGGTAATCAACTTTGTATTCCAAAATGCTCCATGAGGGAGAATTTGTTGAAAGAGAAACACAGTGGAGGATTGGACGGGCACTTTGGTCATGAAAAGACGTTCGCAAAGTTGAATGAGTCATATTTTTGGCCGGGAATGCGAGAAGACATCAAGAGGTTCGTGGAAAGATGCATAATTTGCCAGCATTCGAAGGGCAAGAGACATAATGAAGGATTTTATCAACCATTGCCCATACCTGAGAGGCCGTGGGATGCAGTTAGCATGGATTTCATATTGGGGTTTCCAAGAACACAAAGAGGTTTCAACTCAATATTTGTGGTGGTGGATATATTTTCCAAGATGGCACACTTCATTCCATGTCAGAAGACCAGTGACACAACTCACATTGCGAATCTGTTTTTCAAAGAAGTCATTCGACTTCACGACTTACCAAGGAGCATAGTTTCGGATTGAGACACTAAATTTGTGGGACACTTTTGGAGGACCTTATGGAAGAAGCTGGGAACTAACTTTTCATTTAGTTTGTCTTATCATCCTTAGACGAATGGAAAGACAAAAGTGGTGAATAGAAGTATGGGAGACTTGCTGAGAAGTTTGGTGACAGAACACCACAACCAGTGGGACAACATATTACCACAGGCGGAATTTGCTTATAACGACTCAGTTAATAGAAGCATGGGGCAGAGTCCATTTCAGATTGTCTATGGCATGCAGCCGAGAGGAATTTATGAGCTGAGAGATTCAGAACAAACTGTGATTAGGAGTGGAGCTAGTGCAGAAGATTTCGTAGAAGTGATGAAGGAACTTCACAACCAGGTGAAGGAGCGATTGCAGAATTCGAGCCAGGAATATAAGCACAGAGAAGATCAACATAGGAGACAACTTCAATTTGAGGTTGGTGATTTGATCCTCGCACATTTGAGAAAGGAAAGGTTCCCGAGAGGAACATATAATAAACTAAGAATGAAGAAAATCGGACCATGTAAGGTCTTGAGGAAATTTGGGGCAAATTCTTATGAGATTGAATTACCTGATGAGATCGAAATTTATCCGATATTGAATATCTCAGATTTGTACCCATATAAAGCTGAGGAAATGGGAACAAGAAATGAACAACCAAAGGTCTAGTGGAAAAAATAGATGCCAGTTGCAGAAAATCCGTAGATGGAGTGCATACTGGACAAAAGGGCCGGCAAGAAGACTAGGCGAAAGAAATACTTTGAATATTTTGTCAAGTGGAAGGGCCATCCGATTGAAGATGCTAGCTGGGAGAATGAATATGAGGTCCAGAGGCATGGACACACCGTACATGAGCTCATGGACAGGAGCCCATGAAATTTTTTCAAGCAAGGGAGTATGATGTAGGAGCATCTCAAGCGAGCCAACACGGAGACAAAAGAAAGGTGGAAAAGCACCCAACACAAATTTTAAGAATGTATTAAAATATTAATGAAGCCATCAAGTGGAGGCACACTTGAAAAATGTAAAAGGACCTTGAGTGATTTGCTCTTGTCCTTAGTAGGTTGAAGGAATTTATGATAGTTAATGCAAGTAGATAGAATTTAATTCTAGATTAGACATTTTTAGAGCAAAAGAGGGAAATGGGATATAGACACCCTCATTGTGTATTGTAAGGGAGGATGCCAATTGAGAGCATAGAGCATAGAAGAGAAGAAGCAGAGAGTTGTGTAGAAGAACTCCATGTACAGAAGTTCTGGATTAATACAAGAAGGCTTTGATTCAGACTCATGGTGTTCATATATTCTCTGTGTATGCATTTTTGAATGTTATGCTCATGAATGTTTTACTCTTTCTGTCATGCAATTGCTTTTATGCTATGTATGAATGATTTGTTGTTGAAAGTTTGAAATCAAAGAGAGAGAGAGAGAGTAAAGGAACGAGTTTCAATTGTTTCTCTATTTGAGCAAGGGTTCCTGCAAGAAGTGCAGTTGAATTCTCTGCAAGGAGTGCGTTGACAAAGGTTTCAGAGGTTTGTCTCTGAAAGCTCAGATACGATAGCTTTTGTTCTCATTCTCTTAGAAGTGCAGTTAGGCACAGGAGCCATGCAAGGTGTGCACAGGCCGAGTAGAGTTTTAGGTTTGGTAACCTGAATGATTTGTTGAGAGACTGCTGCTGCAGGAGTGCGCAGAGTCGAAGGAATTCCAATTCCTTGGAGGAATTAAGGAATTTTCCGCAAGGAGTGCGAGCAGGAGTTTTCTGAAAGACTCGAAGTCATGGGAAAGATCAGAAGGATTTGAACCTTTGAAGGGGTCAAAGGAAGGAAATAGGCCAAGTACCTTGAAAATTTGAAGGAAGGTGTAGCGACGTCGGACCGCAGGAGGACAAGTTCCGTGGAGAGAGATACTTTGTTTAGTTCGTGCAGAAGTTCTCAAGGGAAGAGTCAGACAGTCAGAATTCTCTGTGAAGAATTCACAAAGTCCCGTGAGCTGTCAAATCCCATGAAGGAGTAGGGGAGTTACGTCGAGTATTCCCAAAGGTTTCAAGCTCAGGAGAGGCAGAGCCGTAGATTCAACTCAACAGGAGCCGTCGGATTTTATCATGGACTCCTATTTGGGGTTTTCACGAGTGGAAGTCCCGTAATCTTTGCAACAGGACTCGCGAAATCACGAAACATGAAGTCCCGAAGGGACGAGAGGATTGTGTGGGCCACAGAATCAGCAAGGTGGACAGGTGGCACACTACCGACATGGAAGTCAAATTTGGTTGACCATTTCGGGGTTTCGTGGGGTGAAGTCCCGAAACCTTTGCATCAGGATTCACAAAATCGTGAAGTCTGAAATCCCGATAGAGTGAAGGGCCGTTGAAAGGTCAACCTTGTGAGGCCTCGAATTTTTGGAAAATCGGGTTTTGGGAGTCGAGGGGACAAGTTGCTTGACATCGCAACTCCCGAAATCGTGATAAGGAGGAATCCAAAAGTGGTTGGGGAAAGGTCAAGCGTTGACCGTTTTGGTTTTCAGGGATTCGAGAGACAGGGCACTTGACCAGGGCGAAGTCCGATCTCCCAAAGTATAGAGGGGGAAATTTCTCGAAGTGTTTTTTTTGTGGGTGCAGATTTCCCGAAAGGGAAATAGGAGAGCCATTGTTGAGAACTCTTTGGGCCAATGGAAGAGGAAAGATCCTGTGTACGTGGACCTTCCGACCTGCGGGTTGAGGAGGGTTGCATCATCATTTATCTAGTTAGAAACTTGTTCACAGTTTGGTGCCCATATTGAAATACTTTCATAGGCTCAGTAGCCATGTATAGTCCTTCCATGACTTTGAATTGAAGCCTCATAACTTATTATCATTCTTATTCTAGATCATACCCCATGGGAATCCCTCATTTATGTGTTAAGTTGTGATACTGGAATACATTATGTTGCTTTCACTTTTGAGCCTAATGCCAACTTCAACTTGCTATTGTTTAGCCTCTTATGGATTCTCATCAGTTACTAGCCTTGTAATAGTTTCCTTTGGGACTTGAAACAACTATCCCTGGAGGAAAATTTCCTACGAGTGTCCATATCTTGCACATGCTTCCTTGCATTAAGCATAGGTATGCTCCTGGTGCTTGGAACTAGTTTTCTTGCCTTAGACACTCTTTTCCTCCACTATATTATAGACTCTTTTTTCAGGCTTTCATAGTATGAAAAAGACAAAAAAATAAAATAACAAAAAAAGAGCGCAGGAATGGCTCTTCTTTAACATTATTTGTAGTAGTTGAGTCACCTATAAAAAAAGCACAAAGTTGAGTCAAGTCTCAACAATTTGGGTTAGTATGGCTTTAGGAAATTGAACCAGTTACACATAGTTGTTATTCCTCCAACTGATTATTATTCCTTTCACTATGGAGAGTCTATTGTTTCCTCTTACATCATAGACTTATGTCAATGTTCATTTTCATTCCATGCTACCTAAGTCACATATTGTGCCGTGTTCTTGTTCAGAGGACGTTTTAGCCTATGTCGTCCATTTCACATAATTCTTGGCTTTGCAAGTCGACCTTCTCGTGTGTCAAGTACATGTCATAATCAACAATATATTTTTCCTATACTCATGTTGGCATGGAGGGTCCCCATTGAATTACTACCCACAGGTTAATCTCTTATCGACTACGAAATATTCCTTTGAGAGTTCGACCTAGAGTCTTACCCTAGCCCTATTTACATCATTGATAGGTGACCTTGTTCTCAACATATGACATTCCATCATTGGTCAATGATTGAGTGGTTTCCATTATGCTTGACAACAAGAACATTATTCACACATTGGGATTCATGTAGTACCTTGGATTCCATTTGTTCCCATTGGTGGTTTTGTTTCCTTTGTCGATAATCTTCATTATTGGCTATTATTCAGAGGGTCTCTTTAGTGCACTATTTACATTTGGTGCACATGGGATATGTACTTCATAGTGTTCCTTTCAATATTTCATTTGATTTCTTCCAAATATTTGGCCTTCTGATACTCATTGTGTTGGATGATGGGGGATGTCTTAATTCCCTTCTTCCAATTGATCTCTTCCTATTGAATTAAACACATCTTCCTCTGGGAAAGGGATCTAGAGTCATTATTAGTAACTTGGGGCTTGCAATCATTAGTGGAAGGTTCCCTCACTATTAATAGTGGGAATACATCAATGTTCCATGATCGATGGATTCTACCTGGTGTTCAACATCAAATCCTCTATTCACACTTGTTAGATTGTACTAGGTACCTTGATACCTATTATGATTATCAATGGGTTGTATCGCGTTTGTTGATGGTATACATCAATGACTGGTAATCAAATGGTGTCTCACTATGTTTGAATCCAACACATATATTCACATGGTGCAGACTCATACCACGACAGTTGATTTGAAGACCTAGAGAATGTAGTAGAATCGCCTCTTTCATGTTTCTTCCTGAGTTGTGATTATAAAATACCACTCCTTACATAATTACTCATGAAGGATTTGTTATCCAACTCTTCCCCCTATATATCCTTCACTAATTTTGAGACATAGATCCATTGTGTATTTCTATCGTGGCTATGATCTCTATTTGACATGGATTCACCATGTATTTCTTTCATGGCCATGATCACTACTTTCTATATATACATTCTTCATGGATCTGTAGTGTACTTGATTGGAAGACATGCTTATGGTCACACCTGAACATGCTTATGCCTGCCTTGGGAATTGAGTTTTTTGACTTTTTTATCTGTTGTTTGTTGTCCTTAGATTGGATTCTGGTGACCTTCGCCCTGAATAAATGCTCTTAGAAGACTTATAATGTATTTCGGCCACCAGATTATCTGTTGACCTCACACATTAGGGGGCATATTTTATAGTGTCAATTTCCACCATTGAAGCATTGATTATCTTATTGGCTTAATCCACATCCTACTTACAGTGAATTCTTCCCAATAATTCCTTTATATCTTCTATAAAATAATTGTTTGGAGGATGTACGTGCCCTAGTAGTTATGTAGCATGCGTATACATGGGCCACTCAAGGGAAAATCACATACATGCTAAAAAATGATAAAAAAAATGATTATTCCTAATTAAGTTTTGAGTTATAGTTTTGTTTATTTGCATAACTCCTTTTACCCATACTCAATTGTCTCTAAGCAATTAGATACCATGTAAATACAATGTTTTCCTCAAGGATAAAGGTAATGATTCTTTGCACACCAAAATCAAACATCCATTTGGATAAAACCATTATGTTTGTAAGCCCATATGCATCCATGTGGCTGCTGGTTATTGGCCTGGAAACCCTTGTTTCCAGCCTTCCTTTTGATCACCATCCATTCTGACTAAGAGTCTCCCTTATATAATCTTTGAGTCCATGGTGAATCTAGAGCCAAAACCAATATTTATAGCAGGAGATTGAGTGGAGGGATCCATAGTGTCTTTTGATAGGGTAGCACCGTGTAGGACATGTATACTTTGTAACTACCAAAACTGTTGAATATTATATAAACTCATTCCTTTGAAAAAGCATTGTATTTGTAATGTTTAAATTGCAATTATTTATATATGATTTGTAGAACACTAATTGCTTTGATCATTCCGTTATTTTCATTTGACTAGTGGTTAGTTATTATTATAATTACCTATCTGCATAGGCTTGCATGTTTCAGGTTCTTGTAGGTTGTAGAGGAACTATTGGAAAAGAGCGAGGAGATTCTGAAAATCAAGAACGAAAACAACCATAGGACTCCTGGTGAGTTTATCCTTCTTCTCCTTTCAATAGTTAGTTTTTTCCTTTGAATTTGGTTACAATATAGTTGTTGAGTGTTTTTTATGGAATGCTCTTTTTGTACGGTCATTGTTATATTACATTTTTTCCACTACTATAGGGGATGTTTCCTTGAAAGAACCTTCCTCAAACTATTTGTTTCACAATATTACCAATGAGAGTGAATCCACCAACAATACCCAAACTCAATGCCAATTTCTTTAGAGAATTTGAAATCCATAGCAATCAATGGGGAGCTTTTATATCTAATGCATGGTCATGATATGTGCTTAGTAACTAAGCACTGAGGCATTGATGTGAAGAATGAGGTGTGACAATGGGAAAATGTGCTTTTCATTTTAGTAAAGATAAAATGCATGCACGTTTAAGTGAATCCAAACATGCACACATTTTAGTGAAGAAAAAATGCATGAATTCTCCTTTAAACTAGATTAGGTGTCAAGTGATTTGTTAGTCTTAGGCCTCCTCGATCTCGTGTTCTACAAATGAATTTGTTGGGAATATTTTTTTCATTGATTTCAACCCTAGAAGAAGTCTATAAGCCTTTAGAAGTGATGGGTTTATTTGAAGAAGTCTCCAAATTGGTCCCCTTATGGTGTAGATTTAAGCACGACCCTCATAGAAAATATGCCTTCAATAATTCTACAAGAAGCTATGGAAATATGGTTACGCGGTTAAGTGGTTAAGAATCCTAAGAGGTGTGGTCATGAAGCCCAAAGTTGATTGAAGACACGAGTATGAAGGACATTGAAAATGCATGCAAAACATCCATCGATTGATAGTCCTCGTCAAGCAGTCTCCAACGATACGTGGAATGCCACATGGTTCCTCATGGTTGATGAGTTATTCCCTCTTCAAGATGAAGCCCCAAAGTATGGTTAAAAATCCCATAAATGGTTGCAACAAGAAGTTACAAGTTAGCCCCAAAATTAATTAAAGGATACAATTTGTTGCAAATAAGAAGTTATAGGTTGGATCAAATTCAAGTAAAGGAGGTACCTGAAAAAGTATAAATACCCATAAAAGAGCCTCTCATTATGACCAAGAAATTTTCACAAATCAAGTATGTGATATCTTGGCAAAACAGATGTAGCAGAGGAGTGTGAAGGAAGTCTTGGAGCCACAAATGTGAGAAGGGTTATGGTAACCCTAATTGAGAAGACCCCCATGGGTCAAGCATAGGGTGTTTCAAGAGAGCCTCACAGGTTGTTCAGTACTTGTCATGGAAGGCCTCGCTAGTTTCCCGATCCAGTCCAAAAAGGATAAAGAGAAGTTTGAAGACAGTGCTATCTTCTTGATGCCGAAGTTGAGGAAGGTTTGATGATATAAGATCTTATGAACCATGTTCTTTACATGATAAAAGGTATGGTTCTCTATATGTTTTGATATTCATGCTTGAGGCATATATTGAATATTATGGCATATGATTTGAGGCATATCTTGTATGGTTTGGCACATGATTAAAGCATGGTTTGGCACATGCTTAAGGCATGTTTTGGCACATGTTTGAGTCTTGTATATTGGATATTTTGGCACATGTTTGAGGCTTGTATCGTGGATATTTTGGCACATGGTTTGAGGTGTAACTTGGATATTTTGGTATATGCTTTGAAGTATATCTTTTAAGGTATGGCACGTGTTTAAGGCATATATTGGATGTTTTGATATTCATGCTTGAGGCATATATTGAATATTATGGCATATGATTTGAGGCATATCTTGTATGGTTTGGCACATGATTAAGGAATGGTTTGGCACATGCTTAAGGCATGTTTTGGCACATGTTTGAGTCTTGTATATTGGATATTTTGGCACATGTTTGAGGCTTGTATCGTGGATATTTTGGCACATGGTTTGAGGTGTATCTTGGATATTTTGGTATATGCTTTGAAGCATATCTTTGAAGGTATGGCACATATTTAAGGCGTGTCTTGAATGCTCTTGGCACATGATTGATGCACATATTTATGGTTATGGTACATGGTTTGAGGCATATCTTGATACATGGTTTGAGGTATGTCATGGATTGTTTGGCACTTGCTTGAGGAATATTTTGATACATGGTTTGATTCATATCTTGATGATATTGGGAATATGATTAGAGGATGTTATTGGTGATATTAGCATAAACTTTATGTGGTTGAACCAATTTTGATGATGATGAAGTATTAATATATAGGTTGATGATGATGATGTATCAGTATAAGTGAAAATAACAATGACAGATTGATGATGATGATGTATCAGTAGTAGCGACATTTACAATGACAAGTTGAGTCTCTTATTTATATTTCCAGGAGGTTGGGTGGTGCACGAGAATATTGGTATCTTCAGATAGCATGATGGTGCTTGCATAGGAATTGCAACTTCCTTTGAGTTAGTGCTCATAAAACAGGGGGTTGGAGCCTCGTTTCAATTGGAACTGGAGAATATAAGGAGTTGGAGCTTCCTTCAGGTTGGATCCTATAAAATAGGGGGTTGGATCATCCTTCTAGTTGGAGATGGAGAATCTATGGAGTTGTAGCTTCCTTCAGGTTGGATCTTGTAAACTAGGGGGTTGGAGCCTCCTTCTAGTTGATGCTAGAGAATATTAGAAATTGGTTCTTCCCGTGAATGTAATATTCAAGATATATATTAAAATTGTTTCATAGTTTTATCCCATTTGGTTTTCCACATAAAACTCTTGTGTACCTTAATGTATCTATGGTTACAAGTTTATGATATCTTGAACGCAATTATAAGCGATAAGTTGTTTATAACTTAATGTTTACATGTTGTAATTAAAAATGGTAAAAAGTGCCTAATACTGATTCACCGCCCCTCTTAGTAATAGTGAATATTCCAATAATTGAAATGAGAGCATGTTCTTCATAAACAATCTAACCATTGGAAGGTATATCATGGAGTGAACTAAGAATTAAACACCAAAGTTTGATGGTCAGGACTATGAGATATGGAGCTCAAGGATGAAAGTATTTATAGAGGAACATGGGTATGATGTTTGGTACTTGGTTGTTTCAGGGTACACTGCTTCAAAGAAACCTTTGAAATCTGCAGCCAAGAAGGAACTAAAAAGGAACAAAAAATAGAAATGGATTCCATTTTGGATGGATTGCTTGATTTGGTAAAAGTCAATGTGGGACAATGCTCATCAACCAAAGAGGTTTGAGATTAACTACATAATATCTACTCTAAAGGATCTCCTTCTATCAAAGAGAAAGATTACGATAAATAAGATGTTGAGATAGAACAAGAAATAAGTTCATCATGTTGAATAGATCTAGAAGAAGAAATTGGAAATGGTATGGAAGATCATGACAAAGAAGATTATGAAGAAGGTGAAGTGGATCTTGAGGTAGAACTAATCAGTGCTTTAAGTTAACTGAATGAATAAAGAAGGGAAAACAACTCCCTTAAGGAAGAATTGATCAAGCTAAAGAAGGTTTCTAAAAACCATAACAAAAGTTCCGAAGAAGTCCAATAGATTATAATAAATCTAAAGGTTCAACAGGAAGAATCCAGAGTGATTGAAGAAACACTAAAAAATTAGTTGCAATAAAAGAAGAAAATAAACGAGTGTTTGGAAGCTGAAATAGTATTATGGAGAAAAGAACTTGAAAAGGTAGAAGAATAAGTTACTCACTTAAAAATCAAGGTAAAGAAAGTAGAAAAGAGAGAAGATATTTCGAAAAATAATCTTAAGGAAATATTTGAGGACTTAAACAAGATTGAAGTAGAATTTAGTCAACAAGAAAGAAGAATTGAAGAAGAAATAATCTCCTTGAAAACCCAAATTGAAGAATCAAAGAGAACATAATAAGTAATGAAGATCCAGATGATGAAGAAAGAAGAAAATTGTGATAAGATTGAAGAAGAAGTCGTCCCATTGAGGGTTGAATTTGACAAATTCAACAAGAACTTGAAGATCTCTCAAGTACTAGAAGAAATGTCAAAGGTCACCCTTAAATAAAGCAGGTATCAGAGACATTGGTGAGGCCTCATGCAAAGAAGATTCTAATGACAATCCCAACAAGAGTGTTGAAGATAAAGGAAGATCCATGCAACTAGTAATGAAAGTTGAAGAGAATTGTTCCATATTTCCATAAATGAAGAATGAAGAGAAGGATAAGAACTATGCAGACATTCTCAAAGGAAGGAATCATGGTCAACAAGAGTCAAAGAGGGATGAATGTAGAAGATGTATATCTCCAAGAATACCTTCTATCTCAAGGTATCAAAGAATCTTCATTCATTATGAAGGAAACAACAAAAGATAAGATCTTGATTAGCCAAGGCATGAATTCAGAAGGATTACATCACAAAGAGGATCACTGGCTCCCATGTATCAAAGTTTATTTCCTATTTTTTTTTTACTTGTAATAACTTTGGACATAAATATATAGATTGCAGATCATATGGAGATATGGTTAAGTGGTTAAAAATCCATGGAAATATGGTTAAGTGGTTAAGTGGTTAATAAGCCCCAAAGTTGTGGTCATGAATCTTGAAGTTGATTGAAGAAAAAGAGTATGAAATACATTGAAAATGCATAAAAAAAATCCATTTATTGATAATCCTCGTCAATCCATCTCTAATGGTAGGTGGCATGCCACATGGTTCCTCACGGTTGAGGAGTTATTCCCTCTTCAAGATAAATCCCTAAAGTATGGTTAAAAATCCCCTAAACGGTTGAAAGAAGAAGTTACAAGTCACACCCAAAATTAATTAAAGGAGAAAAGTTGTTGCAAATAAGAAGTTACATGTTGGCTCAAAGTCACATAAAGGAGGTACTAGAAAAAGTATAAATACCCATCAAAGAGCCTATCATTATGACCAAGAAAGTATGGGATCTCTTTTTGAAATTGAAGTAGCAGAGGAGTGTGAAGGAAGTCTCAGAGCCACATATGTGAGAAGGGTTTATGGTAACCCTAATTGAGCATACCCCCATGGGTCAAGCATAGGGTTTCCAGCAAGACCCCTGCAGGTTGTTCAATACTTGTCATGTGAGGCCCTGCTAGTTTCCCAGTCCAGTCCAACAAGGCTGAAGAGAAGTTTAAATATGGTTTTATCTTCTTGATGTTGAAGCCGAGGAAGGTTTGATGATATAATATCTTGTGCACCAATTTATTTACATGATAAAAGGTATGGTTTTCTATATGTTTGATGTTCATGCTTGAGGCATATCTTGAATATTATGGAATATGATTTGAAGCATAACTTGGACGGTTTGGCATATGTTTAAGGCATGGTTTGGAACATGCTTAAGAAATGTTTTGGCACATGTTTGAGGCTTGTATCTTGGATATTTTGGCACATGTTTGAGGCTTGTATCTTGGATAGTTTGGCACATGGTTTGAGGTGTATCTTGGATATTTTGGTATATGCTTTGAGGGATATATTGGAAGGTATGGCACATGTTTAAGGCATCTATTGAATGCTCTTAGAACATGGTTTATGAACATATTGATGGTTATGGTACATGGTTTGAGGCATATCTTTGGCACATAGTTTGAGGTATATCATTGATGCTTTGGAACATGCTTGAGGCATATTTTGATATATGGTTTGATGCATATCTTGATGATATTGGGAATATGATTTAGAGGATGCTATTCTTGATCTTGGCATACAATTTATGTCGTTGAACCATTTTTTATGATGATGAAGTATCTGCATAAAGGTTGATGATGATGATGTATAAATATCAGTGACAATAAAAATGAGTGTTTGATGATGATGATATATCAGTAGCAGTGAAAGATAAAGTGATAGATTGGGTCTCTTATATATATTTATGTGAGGTTGGGTGGCGCATAGGAATAATTATTTCTTCAGATAGTAGTTTGGTGCTTGTAGGGGAGTTACAACTTCCTTTGAGTTGGTTCTCATAAAACTAGGGGGTTGGAGCCTCCTTCTAGTTGGAGCTAGCTGAGCATCTACGGAGTTGGAGCTTCCTTCAGGTTGGAACCTATAAACGAGGAGGTTAGAGCCTCCTTCCAGTTGGAGCTGGAGAATCTAGGGAGTTGTAGCTTCCTTCATGTTGGAGCCTGTAAACTAGGGGGTTGGATCCTCCTTTTAGTTGGTGTTGGAAAATATTGGAAGTTGGTTCTTTTTTGAATGTAATATTCAATATATATATTAAAAGCGTTATGTGGTTTTCTCCCATTTTGGTTTCCACATAAAATTCTTGTGTACTATATATCTGTGGTTACATTTTTATGATATATTGAATGCAATCATAAGTGATAAGTTGTTGATAACTTAATGTTTACATGTTGTGATTAAAAATGGTAAAAAATTCCTAATACTGATTCAAACCCCTCCCCCCCCCTCAGTATTAGTGAATATTCCAACAACATTCACATTCTAGACTTTTACAACGTGTGTGGGTTTTTTAAACCTTGGATTAAATGTAAAAGGTCCACCAAATTTGTGCACTCAACTACAAAAATAAGTGGTTAAATGATACAAGAATAGATGAAAAAAATGGGAAGAAATTATACAATTCAAATAATTTTCTCTAAGAGAGTTTGCAAAACCTTCAATATGCCATTCTTTGTTAAATCACATCCATCTTATATCTATGAGAAACAAATAGAAAATCAAACATAAATATGCATGTTATTAAAATTGAACTAGTGAATGAACTCATTAATCTGGAAAATAAAAATTAAATAAAAACTAGTAAAAAATATGATGCAAAAACCTATCAACCAAAAAATACATAAAATATTCAAATTTTGATGAAAAAATATATTCATGTATACATCCATACAAATCCAAACCATTAGACACATATATGCAAATTATATATATATATATGGGTGAATATATACAATTGACATTGAGTGAAATATATTTTTTAACCAAAATACCACTACATTGATGCTCTAAATGGCTTGCAAAGTTAAAAAATAATTTATAATAAAATTAAACTACATAATTATCTGAAATTTTGGCTTATTGGGGTGAAGGATGCACATTGATTTGGTCAATAAGTGTATGCATTATTTGTGGGCGCAAGCGCCTTTGTACACCCTTGTATGAAACCAACATTTTCCAATCTGAAGCACCAATTTCGACTAGAACACTTCCAGAACCAGTCTGACGAGTGGGTTCATCCAATTTCGAGTAAATTACAATAACACTAATCAACCCAACCAAAAAACACATCAACGAAAACAACATAATAATTAAATATACAATTATGATAAGTCACTAATCCTTGGTGTTGATTGAGTTGGCCTATTAAACACCCAAGCATTAAATCTCATGTAGAAGGCGGTTTTTAAAAATGAGAGAATGATTTGTTTCACCACAAACTATGATAGTATATGTTGTAAGTTGTTGTTTATAGTTATATATGATTAATTTGATATAAATTCAAGTTTAATAGTGTGTTTTGTTGGGTATGATTTGGAAACCTATTGTGTAAGATAAATAAGGTGCATTAATTTCATTAACAATGTAAAATGATCTTGTGGTGTTGCATTGCTGTTAATAACAATACTTTGTAAATTTATTTGATCCATTAATATTGAAAAATGCGTTGATGCATTGAGTTCAACAACAATGCAATAAAACATGTTTCACTACATTGATTTTAAATTTTAACAAAGGTACAATGCAATTGATGCTATCATAGTTATTAGAAACATAGTATCACTTGCACTCTCTATATCTCCCATTCATTCCAAGCCACTCGGTTTTATTAATGATGCGAGTTTCCAAGGGATTAAGTATTCTCTTGAGTGTCTCTATTATACCTATTAAAAGAGATAAATCTAGGCAAATTTTATGGAGATTTGATTGGGACCAACCATCCACCAATCATAAATTGACATTTAAAAAACACAGTTATTAGTATTAGAAAAAAAAAAACAACATTATATTTTTAATATAATATTTCAAATTAAAAATTAAAATAATTTTAAAATTTAAAATTTAAATATAATAAAAAAATATCTTTAATATAATATTTCAAATTAAAAATTAAAATAATTTTAAAATTTAAAATTT
>ML791192.1:429866-453097 GCA_009831015.1 Picea engelmannii
ATGAAAATGAAAGTTAAAAAAAAAAAATTAAAGTGAAAATTATTTCAATTTTTTTCAATTGAAAGGTAAGGAAATTTTTCATAATATGTTATACTTGTCCTTTCTTTTAAGTTTTATTTTTTGTTTTTCTATATATGTATTAGTCATTTTTCCTTGTATCACCACAATAATAAAAAAATAATGTTAGCATTTTTTCCCCTATGTCATAGAAATTATAAAAAAAAATGTTGTCATTTTCATACAATGCAATATTATTGTCACGGAGCTCATGCATTCATATATCATCTATTTATTGAAACTACAACTTATTAGTGGACATTGGGGATCAAGTGTTTTAGTCATGGTGAATCCTCTTGCTACTTAGAGAAGAGGAATAATTACAATTACAATTAGCTCCCCATCCTCTTACTTCTTGGCTTTACGAATGATACCTATTGATCTTCTATGGATCTGCTTGCAACTCATTTTTCTGCCTACTCTATCTATTTTGATTTACTCCATGCTCTGCCTGCTTGGATTTATTAATGGTACCCACCAAATTCCAATCTTCAGTAGCTTCGCCTACATGGATTTTTTCTCCCTGATCAATATGGAGACAAGGAACTGGACACCGAGAATCAAAATTGATTCAATGCAAATTTGATTCTTTATTACCAGAAATTCGGCACTGAATAAGCAATATTCAATTTCTAGACATTCATTTTTGTTGCTAAAAAATAATTTTATTTCTGTCTCTTTTGTAGATGGTGTTCTACATCATAATGCACATATGAAACAATTTTTAGGCCTATAATTCTCGTGGTAGAAGTTCCAGTAACTAATATTTCCTTTGGGGAAAATGTGTGTTGTTGTGGGTTTTAAATTTATTTATTTATTTATGATTGAACATTAAAAGGATATGCATAGAACAATATTTTATTTTCATTTCCTTTAGAATACCTATTGCAACCTTTGAACCATTGGACCAATTATCCTGTAAGAAACAAGAAAAATTGGTTGTATATGAGAGATGGAATCCATGGGATGAAAGAGTAAATGGACGTATTGAATTCCCTTGATATGATTCCTATATAGACTCTAATACTGGTGAACCAATACTACTTATGGGTGATCATTAAATTATACTTGATAAGGACTTATGGTATGAAGACATGAATTTTAGTGTGAGGTCTACACAACTCAGAATGGTAGGAGCTCTGACTTGAGTCATGACTTAATTGAATTAATTTCGTACACAAGCATATTCATGTCAGAACTGTTATCTTTTGGTTATCTTAAGGAAGAATGTGAGTTGTGATGTTTTGTTGTAAAACTTGAATGTTAGGTGCACATGTTGGTTTAAATACTTTTATTTTACTCGCATTCAAGTTTACAAGGTATATAATTCTCAATCCTCGTGTAACTTTGTTCAATTTTTAGCTCAACCATTGTAAAGGAAGAAATTATGTGGCCAAGTATTTTTTATTGTGGAGTAAAATTTTGTAATCTTGTAATGAGTTTGTATTTCACAAAAATTATTGAACATTTGTAATGTGATAAATGCATGAGCACAATCACGTTTGATTTCATTTAAAATATATATTATTCTATTTATATTTATATTGAATCATTATTCGATATTTTCATTGTGATCAGTGCATCGACACAATCACTTCACTCTCCATTTCATTTAATAAATCTATAATCCATTTTATATTTATATTGAAGTGTTGAGCATGATCCTCTTGATACGATGTTCAAATTGTTCATCATAAATTGCTATTATGTATCTATAGTTACTATGTAAAATCACATACATTAAGTAACTCAATATTGTATATAAATTAATATAAATTTTACAAAAAACAATTGCATGCCTTGATAGTAACATTGAGCATGTAGATAGGGGTGGTAGACATAGGGGGATTATTCACAATCCCGGAGGAACTACAATTGTTCATTTTTCTTGTGACCTTGGGAATGTTTCTAACAATGAGATAGAGGCTTATGGTCTATTTCAAGGCATCATGTTGGCCCGATCACTGGGAATATCCAAGTTGATAGTCCTTGGTGACTATATGCTAATAATCAAAGCAATTCATAAGAAATCTATCAATGGAGGGAATGTAATATCTAGCATCATGCATCACTTGCTTGCTCTACCCTAAGAATTTGAAGAATTCTCTCTTTATCATATAAAGGGTGAATTGAATGGTGATGCTGGCCATTGTGAAAAATACGGGTCATGGCTAGACAAGGGAAGTTTTGGAATGAATGGGGAGTGTCAGGGGTTGTATATACCATATTTTTATGACATAAACAATAAATTTTAGGCCTGGGTGGATGTAGTTAGAATTTATGTGGCCACATATCACATAATTCTGTAACTCCATTCAATCTCATGCATGTAATGTACTCATGCCGAATTATTTAGACATGGACGCCCTCTCTCTCCTGCGACAATTCTGAATGGTGTTGGGTGGTAATGTTGCAGTCAAAAGTTAGTTTTCGCGGTGGGAATTTTAAATATTGGGTGGAGGATCTTCAACGCAGTTCGACCTTCAACCTAGGGTCAAATTAGCATCCATGTTCCTTTTCCCCCTGTTCTCCCTTCAAAACTTGCAAGCTTTTCATAGTTTGAACCTTTATTCCTGGAGTTCTATGAATTTAAAGGATGCATTTTTTTCTAGGGGTATTGTCTCGGCTGATGGCATGTTAATTTGAATTTGAAATTTTGGATTTCATTCACCTATGGTTTTCATAGGGTCATGGACATAGTTTACCATATCTAATTCTGATTTTTTGATTTTTTGGGAAAATTCTTTTAAAAAAGCCTTGTCCTTTTTTTACTGTTTGGGAAAATTCTTTTAGAAAAGCCTTGTCCTTCCATATAGTTAATTTGGTCTCATTGATAATTTAGGTTTTCTGAATGAAATCAAACACTTTTGTTTCCCTTTTGAACTCAGTTTTGGTGTTTGGGTCTTCATTGGAAAGGTTCTTTCTTTCAGTCTGTCCTAGTTGTTTTCTTTCCTTCTCTTCTCTTCAATACAGGTACAAGGTTTCTTCCAATTTATGGTTACTTGTTCCCTTTGGTTAAAATCTTTGAGTTATCATTTGAGCATTCTAAATTCGGGGATTAAAAGTGCTTTGTTTCATATATTTTTGTTACCTTTGGAATATTGGTTTTCTTTGGGTAGCGTATTTCAGTCAACTGGTGGTGTATTTTCATCTATTGATATTTGGTTTCCAACAAAAATAAGGAGCAAGTATTAATCCACCTTCGAGCAATGCATAAGAAAAAATATGATTCAGAAAGACTGCATATGATCAAAAAATTTGGATATGCTAACATATAAAACATTGGGAATAGAGAAGCCGATAATAAGACCTCCAATATGTTATCCAATCAGATCATGACATATATGGTATTTTTTATTATATAAAAATCAATGTTTCTAGTTCCCTAGTTTCAACAATAGATATTATGCAAATATTTGTGGTTAAAGGAGAAACTAATATGAAGTTAACGAATTATTGATTTCTATAGTCCCTCTACGCCTTCGGCAGGGACCAATAAGGAGAAACAAAATATTATTAAGCTTTTCACCAAGCCCATTTATTCAAACATAAAGGGCTTGACTATTCTGGGCACAAAGATTTTTCATGAACAACAAATCATAAATATTGGGAAGCAAATCGGTAATAACATGGAGCCTTCCTAGAGTGATTTCACACACATTATGTGCATAAATGAAGAGTCAATTGAGGGTTAAAAAGTAGAGATTCGTCAAATTTCAATAAAAACAACAAATTTGGATCAAGTGGTGGAAGTCCTCCTTCAACGAATGGAAGCTCTGGAACAAGAATGTCAATAATTAAGACTCCTAGTGACACCTCAACAATCTCAATCAACATCAATAAATTAGATTTTGGGAAGTGAAACACAAGGAGAGAGAGGAATGGAACCAATGGAATTTGAAGAATATGTGCTAGCACATATAGAAATATAGGATGCACCAGACCAAGAATCATTTCACCACTACATGTTCTATAAGTGTATTTTTTTATTAGGTCAGTTTGTTCATTGCATCCCATATATATATATATATATATATATATATATACTCATTCATTCACAGGTAAAAAAAATATTGAACATGTAGTTTTCTATGTTACTATTAAAACATGTAATTATTAATTATTTGGGGAATGAATTCATATACCTTAATTAGTAACATGGAAATACATCACTAGTACATTTGGGTCAAATTTCGATGGCGCGTTCGACGCAATTGCCACTTTATATTTTCGGGAGAACGACAATCAGTGGAACCCCTCAAACATCATTTCACATGACGTCACTTTTCCAACGACATAGATTTTGTCTTTATTGTGACGTTTCATGCGGACACATGTCATCTCAGATTTGACTGTCCAAACCCCATATAGCCGTCGTAAGACCGACGTCTTGGAGGTGGCAAGACTGACGTCCTAGACATGGCAAGAGAGACGTCTTGGACGTGGCAAGAATGCCATCTTGGATGTGGAAAGAGATATGTCTTGGAGGTGGCAAGATAGACATCTTGGATGTGGCAAGAGAGACGTCTTGGACATGGAAAGAGAGACGTACTGGACGTGGAAAGAGAGACGTCTTGGATGTGGAAAGATAGACATCTTGGATGTGGAAAGAGTGATGTCTTGGAGGTGGCAAGAGTGACGTCTTGGAGGTGGTAAGAGAGACGTTAAGAGGTATCAACTCCGACGTGGTTGCTATGGGAGCGACACTATTGAAGGTGGAAAGAGTGACATCTTGGAGGTGGCAAGAGAGATGTCTTGTAGGTGGAAAGAGAGACGTCTTGGATGTGACAAGAGAGACATTAAGAGGTATCATCTCCGATGTGGTTTCTATGGGAGCGACACTCCAAGATGTCGCAATAGCGACTGTGTTGTAGGTATTTAAAAAAAAAATACAATATCAATACTAAGAGGAACAAGTACATTAACCTTTGCTAAGATACTAGACATACCAATATTTAAATATATATCATCGGTCTTAGGCAAGGTAAATGTGTTGAACCTTCACAGAATAGATCTAGCTAGAAAATACTACACACATTTGCAGAGAGAAATTGATAAATAAGAAGCAAGATAAAAAGAATGGAAGAATTATCATTAACCGTATTCCACACTCAAAGAGTGAATAATTTACAATAGATATAGGATACATGAGTAACTAATGAGCCATAGTGGTGGTCTAGATTGAACTGGAAACACACCAACAATTACAACAGTAAATTGCCACCTAGTCTAGTCTCTCAGGCAGTTACGGGAGTGAACTGCCACCTAGCTGAGTTAACTAGTCAACTAGTTTCAGTTAACTGACTGAACAAAGAATAGTGACTTAGTGATGATCCCAATGTTGCATGGTGACAAAACCAATGCAACATCTAAACTTAACTCAACTAGTCAAATTGAAGTGTCAACTGAAAGAGAATATTCTCCAGGTGGAATATTCTCCCCTAAAATATAGGAGACTGGATAATGACTAATTATGACTAATAAACAAGGAATAACCTTAGGAAAAATAAATCCTAGGTGTGTGTGAAGTAACTCCAACACCCCCCCTTGAACATCACTATGGTGAAAATAAAGAATGGGTCCCGGCTACGAGGCCATGTTAGGTACCCAAATACAAACGATACACTGAACTAAATGAGGAAAGAGGGAAAACCTCATGGGAACAAACCCCCCCCTCAAATTACAATTCATAAAATAAAAAATGATAAGGAACAAAAGGCAGTTGCTAAGCAACCATGTCCTTCACACCAAGAATACCTCGCAACTGTGCAAGTTTGTACTCTTTGAATATTTTGTTGAAGATGTAGATGTCTGCATAGATCTGATGAAGTATATGAATCATTGATATTTACACACATATCCACTTTATCTTCTTGTAATGAATAATATCCAAATAAATTTTGGATGAAATTTTGAAAACCGTACGGCCGTTTTCAGAAAAATGCTAAAATTTTGTTGATTTTAAAACGATCATAACTTCACTTTCCGGACTCCGTTTTAGACGATTTGTTTTTTTGAAATTGGATATTTTCCTGAGAGGAAATCAAATATCCAATTTGTTTCTGCAAATTGTGATCAAAAAATATTAGAATGGCGTCTGATGTGTGTGGCTCCTTTTTTTGTCTCCTGACATGCATGCATGATGCATGCAACAGTGTCTGCATGTGACTCCTGAGATGCATGCCATATATCTTCCACATGAATTTCAGAAAATAAATCTGAAATGGAGTAGAAATCATCTTCAATTATTGGAATACTAATTTCTACAAAAATGTTTGTAGAAGACTCTTCATAATAAGAGGCTTGATCTTCTGATGGATTCTCTTCTGGCTTTATCTGTTTGACCTCCTGCATGAAATATTCAAAATATTATTTATTCCCAAATAGAACCTCCAATCTGGTCCATAATTCATTTGGAGTTAGTCCTTGTTATTCTTCATATACTTGATGGAAATGTTCGGGAGAAACATACATGTCGATACTTCCTATGGCCATATCTTGTCTATTGAGAAAATCATTTTTCTCATCGAAAAAATCAGGCTCTACTTCCATTTCCATGGTTATTTTGTATAATCCTTTTCATCTTAGCAAAAGCAACATTTTTGTCTTCCATTCCAAATAGTTGTGAGGCGTGAGAAGTATTTCCAGCGAATAATCCATCTTTTGTTGTCTTCAATCTTTTGTACCTGCAAAAAATGATTTGGTGTAGATTTTTATTAGCACTCGGTTGGCTCTAATGCCATGTAAATGTGTTGAACCTGCACAAAATATATCTAGCTATAAAATACTACACACATTTGCAGAGAGAAATTGATAAAGAAGAAGCAAGATAGAAAGAATCAGAGAATTATCATTAACAATATTCCACACTCAAAGAGTGAATAATTTACAATATATATAGGATACATGAGTAACTAATGAGCCATAATGGTGGTCTAGATTGATCTTGACACACACCAACAGTTACAAGAGTAAACTGCCACCTAGTCTAGTCTCTCAGGCAGTTACCGGAGTGAACTGCCACCTAGCTGAGTTAACTAGTCAACTAGTCTTCAGTTAACTGACTGAACAAAGGGTAGTGAGTTGGTGATGATCCCAATGTTGCATGGTGACAAAACCAATGCAACATCTAAACTCAACTCAACTAGTCAAACTGAAGTGTCAATTGAAAGAGAATATTCTCCAGGTGGAATATTCTCCCCTAAAATATAGGAGACTGGATAATGACTAATTATGACTAATAAACAAGGAATAACCTTAGGAGAAATAAATCTTAGGTGTGTGTGAAGTAACTCCAACAGGTTGAGGAGGATGACTAAATTCCAATGGTAAAGGGGGTCTTGTCTAATGAGGTTTAGGATCATTAGGATATGTCTCGGGTGTGTTATCACACAAACTTGTAATTGTTGAGATAAAATCCAAAAGCTCAAGTGAAATCATGTGTAATAAGACTGCAAAAATATACTAGAGAGTAAATCCCTGTTTTTAGAAAGGATCAAAATAGTACTATACTTTCTTGGGTACGTAGAAACAAGTTCCATCCAATACAAGATCCTATATACCAATGAGATAGCTGAGCAACATAAATTCCAGAGCCTTCACTGAAACCTCTAACAATTTGTTTGACATTTAACAAACAATTATATCATCAATAATACAACTTGAACTCATTGCAAGTATTTCTTTGTATCCTTTGTATAGCACAACAACTTCACACATTTCCATGCAAGTGTTCTGTATATATACATTGAGAAGAAGAGCAAATTCATAAACTGCAAATTGTAGCAATTCGAAACAACCATAACAAATTTGGAATCCAGATACAAAGCTCATAATCTCTCATGAAAAGACATTTGAAAATGTCAAACCATGTAAAATTCAATATCCCAATACTCGGTCAGAACAAGGGGCAAAAAAAGACAAATTTAAATACTTCAACAACTATAGCATAATTTGGTCTGCAAATATACAACACATATGTATTCCAAGTTTAGTTTCAAATAACAACCATTGTTACTGTTATATACACAGCTAATCCATCTAGTTTCAAATAACAACCAATGTTAATTGTCATATACACAGTTAATCCGCGTAGTAGGTATATTAAGTGACTGAACATCAAAGTCATTTTTCAAACATGATCCAAGAACATGACAGGCCAAAGAAGAATATTGTGAATTTGTTCAAATGGCTTCCTGTATTGCACATTATGAGGAAGGTGCACATCCAAACTGCAGATGCTCTCATAGATTTTAGATAGAATCTCAGGAAAAGAAACATCCATATATCTAATTACTATATTCAATATGTTATCACTCTGTAATTTCTCGACTGAAGAAGAAATTAATGGAGGTAATTGTTTCAACCACTTGGAATCTTAGATCTAGCCCTCTAAGACTCAGAGAGGGCTCTCTCTATGTATTTTAACTTGGGTTGGAATAGAATATTAGGCTAGTTATGAGGGATCGGGGTTTTTGGTTTTTAAATGGTTGGGTTGGGACAACAAGGAGGACCATTGGGAAAATGGGGTCAACAGGTTAAAAATGATTGAATGAATGAATAACTAAGAACATTTGTAACCAGGCAAGGCAGCCATGACAGTGGATCTTAATATTTTTAAGATGGGAAAGAAGAATGGCTTAAGAATCATCTCAAATGTAGAGCAGCGTTCCTCTGAATTCTACATTCAATTTGCAGAAGAAAACATAAGCATTTCTTTAAGCCAAATCAGGGTGTACAAGACAAATCCTGAGAATAATTTTCTTATAAACAATGATGGAAGAAAACAATATGAGAAAAATGAGAAAATGACAGTTTACATCGGAGAAACTTCACCACCAAATCATAACACAAGAATCTGGAAATCCAATATCTTAATATTCATTCAAAATCACTTCAACCTGTTGATCATATTTTCAAAATAGAAAGTATGTTTCTGGGTTATCTTCCTGTCTGGTCCCTCCAGGTCACACCTTCCTCCCAGGTCGAACCTCCTTTTTGTATTTTACATCTGTATTAATAGGTAAATATACTCTCAGTCTTTAAAACTTGACTCCTATCTCTGCTTTCTAAAAATAGAAAACAGTTACAATGATTGACACATGTAACAGATAGTTTCCTAAACATAAGGGTTGGTTATAATGGAAATGACACGTGAAAAAACTTCTCCTAATTTCTTGAGTGCTGTTTCAGTAGAGTCTTTTTCCATTCGAACGGTGGACAACACATTGACAGGTGGAAAATTAAAATTCCCTTTGCTGGTCTTCATGATATCTTGAGGTCTAGCAAGTATTTTTTCAACTAGAAGAGACACCTGTAGATACTCTCCTCTCTCTTTTAAACTCACAACAAACAAAGAAGGTGTTACCTCAAAGTATCTCTGCAACAATAGACCGCTAACCTTGAACAAAAAATGACCAAAATCTGCTAAAAGTTGATTGCAACTTCCAGGACACTCTGCTTTCTGAAATGGCAATCTCAATATTGGAGCATCCAAATTAATGTAAAGAGAAAACCTGCTCTTCGTGGTGCAGTCTAAGATCGACATGAAGACCCTCAAACTTCCCACATATGATTTCAAATTATGGTTATTTAGAATTCGAGCTGCACTTTGCCTAATAATTCTATGTCATGAAATATGAATTTGATTTAGCTGTCACCTATGCCATGATGACTCAAATGTCTAAAAACTGGAAAGATTGATACGAGAACAAATTTTTGAGAGGCTCAATATTTTTCTTTTCTATTTGACCAAGTTTTTAACAGCCAGGTGCCCTGAAACCAAGGGCTTTGATCTTTAACTAGCTTCTCAAAACTCTTCTGGCAAACTTCTTCCCCCTTTTCCAAATCACTTTGCATCAAACCTGTGTAGAACTGGTTGAGAAACTTCATTCTTCTTGTTACTTTAAGATAACCGTCGATCTCTTGAAAAAGATTTTTGTAACCAGAATATGGAACAAATGGTCTAGAATGCCATTCTTCCATCACGACCTGCTCTAAATATTCCATTTGAAACATTCCATTTGATTTGGTGATGTGCCACTGATATTAATGTAGCACAAATGTGAATTCGATGGAATTCATTTGTGAGCATGTCCCTTGGCACTTAGAATTTGGATGCTGGGATCTCCCTTGGTGCTTGACATGAATGTTGGGCCCGTTGGCTCTCCCTCCCTTTCATAGCTCTTCAAAACCATTGTGTGGCTCTGTCATATGGACATGGCGTCTCTTTGAAAATTGGCGATCTGAATGTGAACATTGGGCACTTGGACACTTCATTGGATTCATAACTGGGAGCTTTAATACCTTCCATTGTTTACCACTTGAGTAACCAGATGCTTGTTTGACACCTGTGTATCTGGTCCAGGCACCTGGCATAGGGTTTAGAAGTTGTGTTTTATATGTTTTTCTTTTCTACTATGGGAGCAAAATCCCACATGATCTGGGTTAAAATGTGTATAGGTGTTTATATACACCGATGTTCACATAACACATCGATGAAGTGAGCCCAAGGCTACCCACTTATGTTTGGCGTTGTTGCTTGTATGTATTGTTGTTTGATCTTATGTTGTTGTTGATGCGGATGAGTGGCTCGAGGATTGGAGATTGGCCTTCGGGCCCAAAAAAAATTGGCGTAAATTTAAAATAACTAAATAAGGCCCTGTTATTAAAGCCCGAGAGCTAAAAAGTTATTTATTTATTTTTTTGCCAAAATTTTAAAACTAAAATAAAATTAAACTTGCTCTCAACATAAGAGCTACCTCCACACCACGATTTTTAACTTTTTCCCCAAAGGAACCCGAGAGACCATAGATTCCTTAAAAACAAACTTTTTGACAAAAATCCACAAATTAACCTGTGATAAAAACCAAGAAGTGTTGAGAGTTTTTTGCCACCTTCACATTTTCACTATGTGCCACGAGTCATCTGCGTTATGCCCGAAATAGATATCAGTCAGAATACTGATTTTCCCTATAAGTTATAGGGTCCTAACACAATATATACGCGATATGTTATCTAAGTCTACAGATGCATCCATTTACCCAGAATTGTTTACACGCTCACATTCATCAATCCATTCAGAATACTTGCAAACATTTTCAGAAATACAAATGGCTAAGTCATCCATAGAGCTATTTATTACTCCATTGCATATTAAATTCATCTCCTCCAATTCAATAAGGATGACCTTTGTTCAATAATTGAAACCTCTATAAATATCAACTATTCAGCGGATCTAAGTACACTACTAAAAAAAGGCATGTGCCAAAACCCAAACACTAAAATATATGCTTCAGAAAGCTTACACGTCAATGGGATCGCTCAATGATGTCAATTCCAATTAATCCAAGAGAGGATATTATGTTCAGTAAGGGCTCAAAATTAGAAAAGTCACTTGTGAAAAATAATACTACATAAAAATAACCTTAGGAAAACACAAAAAACTACACTGACCATTTATTGAGGCGCTGAAACTCTCCTGGCATATCCTGCATGAATCCTCCCCAATAAGATCTTTCTGATCCCTGAATGAATAAAAATGTGAGAGATGGAAAAATGTCAAACTGCAAGGCTTCATATAGTCAATAGACTAAATGTCAAACTGCAAGGCTTACTTTCTAGGAAACCAAATAATATAAGACCCAAAAATATCAAAAGAAAAATAAACAAACTACATCAAAATCACTCTTAGAGATTCAACCTAAGTTGGGAAAAAGAACATGTCACTTTGATATCATACTGAATAGTTAATCAAATATACTAAAGTTGAAAACTAACGATCCATTGCCTATTTTTATGGCTCAACATTAGATTCGGTCAATGTAAGGATACCAAAGGGAAGATATTTAACTAGGCAAGTACACTTTCGAATTAGTGTCATGTGCCATCCAAAGTCCTATTCATGGAAATTTGATCAATATTTAACAGTTATCACCACACAAATCTATGGTAGTTAGAAAATTTCTGGGGAGGTTGACTCATCATTGGAAATCTTTTTTACAATACAGTAAAAATGCAGAAAAGCATACATCAATGTAATGGGAACAAACAGAGAAGCAAAAATGAACAAAATCACGTTCTCACAAGAATGAGTATGTATAAAGTTTCCAGGAGAATGAGTATGTATAAAGAAGAAAATAGGGAAACATAGAAGAGTAGAACAAAAATTCCATTCCAAGAGAATTTAAAATGTTGAAAATCCATGGTGAGTTGTTTCAATAGAGATTGTGAGGAAGATTTCTTTTTTTATCTTTAAGAAGATATCTTCGAGAAATTTTTTTACAATGATGTGCCTAAAGATTTTCAAGAAAATGTGAGTCGATCTTCTAGTGCAAAGAACTTGAATCATGAATAATTATCATGATCTGTTGTGCAAAAATTAGTTCAAGACAGTCAGATATGGGATTGTTTTATGAATGATGACAAAGAGAAAAAACATATTTTTGAACCTGCACTCCCTTGATTTTCCAACAATATGCTAATACATGATGAATACGAGGATGAATGTAATCTTATACAAAATTTTGATTCGGAAGATAAAATTGTTAGAAATATTGTTGTCATTGATGTCAAAGACAGGGAGAGACTACATATGTCATTGATGTTAGAAATAATGTTGTCATTGGATTTATATTTTTTTAACTAGACTAAAGACTTTGGTTTACATTTTGGTTCTTTGTGAATTGTTTCTTTTGGTAGGAACATTCATTACAGTATATACAAAGATACAATATGAATCACTTGAAGAACTAGGTCACAATGAAGTAATTCTAAATTCTTTGGATTCTCCCTGGCTAACAAAAAAAAGAATCATATAATTTTTGGGATTCTTCAACCATTATTTTTCAAAGTGCATGATGTCCATAGAAAGATTTACAATGTACCAACCAATATTCTTTGTTTGGATGAAAAAAATTTTCTTAAGA
The DNA here is from genome assembly GCA_009831015.1 of Picea engelmannii. Lineage (NCBI taxonomy): Eukaryota > Viridiplantae > Streptophyta > Pinopsida > Pinales > Pinaceae > Picea > Picea engelmannii. The sequence continues at coordinate 442,850 of ML791192.1, forward strand.
AGGCATAATGTTTTCTGTAAGAGATAGTGACAAAACCAGGTAGAATTTTGACCCTTTTAGTCAGACAAGGATCTGAACATAGAGGACACGAGAAAAAATTGAGAGAGTTAATTGTACAAGTGGAGGAAAGAATTGATTCAAAAAAAAGCTATGGTTGAGATGGTTTTCCACTGTGTTGATTTGTCAAACTAGGATCTCTTCTCCAAAGTGACCCCTTTTAAAGATATTCAGATTCCACTGTGTTGATTTCCAGAAACGCTTCTAACTCTCTAGAACATTAGATTGTGTTGTCTATAATCACTAAAAGTTTTGGGTTTCACTTGATAGATTCCATGCACTTGACAGATGCCAATAATCTCTATCAGTTGAGTGACATGCACCTGCTTATGTGCTCATTGAGTGTGAAGATGGAGTTGAGTGTGAAGACGAAGATATTCATGTTTATGTCCAACAAAACTGTGCATGGAATCTCTAAAGCTTATTTCGAGAGGAGTCAAGTACATTCAAGGAATACAATTTTGTTGTTGGAATATCAACAAGGTGTCCACCTTTGCGAGGAATGTTTCAAAGCATCTAGAGACCTAGGATGAATTTCCTCTAATTCATAGCAAAGATGATCCAAGTGCTTTCAATCTGTCTGATATTCAGAAAAATCGTTCTTTGGCTATTGAACATATAGATTCAAGATTGGTTGCCCTAAAGATTGAACTTTTGCCAAGTTATATGAGTGAAGGGATACATCGGCATGGGAAAAAGTGTCTTCCATTATTGAGAAAGAGCTATGGAACAAGTGTCTTCCATTATTGAGAAAGAGCTATGGAACAAGTGTCTCACCCTGGATTGTCACTCTAAAGGCCTTAGAATCAATTGCAAAAAACATGAAAACATAGATATAAGATCATTTAACTAATTGATTAGTGATGATCATTAAAGAATCAACCATTTAGTACACATATATCAATCATAAACATTTGTCATCAATAGATTGTAACATAATAACATACAACATCAACCACACAATGAAATATACTCTAGAGCATCATATTCATTACCAAAGAGTTGTAAGATTCAATCAATAGTTCAAATTTCAAACTTCAAACTTCAAACTTCAAAGGTAAAATGTCTTATAATGTTCATAACTTCATTATTTACAAAATAAGCTATAATAAAGAGTCAAGAGTCGTAACTATGGAACTATTGACCATATTTTTGTGCTCAAATATTAACATTTTGCAAATTGAGCTCATTAGGTATATACCAAGTGTGTGACCTCAAAATTACTGATCAAGAAATTTTAAACCATATGAACCCAAGAATTTCAAAGTGCAGAATCAAACTTGGAAATCATCCATCAACATAAGAAAGTAACAATGACAAATCATTTTTACGTGACCATGCTCAAACCAGATATCTCAAAAGATTTAGATTCATTATATGTAAGGCCCGGTTAAGTGTCTAATGTTTCAAATAGCATTGTTTTGTGTGGATAAAATTAACATATTTAACCACTAAAGTATGAACAAGTCCTTACTTCTAGATTACACCAACATCATTGTGAATTTATTTATGCATCTGTTGATAAATCCAGATCAAGATTTTAGCGAAGTTTTATGATTTAACCATGACTCTTCAGGCCAATACAAGAAATCACTGAAATTTAGAGTCTATTCTTCTTAGAAATATTTCATCATGTATCATTAATCATGATGAATTTTTTTTTTGCAAGTATAAACCAATCAAAGAATTCTTCCAACATAATGTGTGGAGATGCCAAGAAACTATCCACAGACTACTGTAATGGAATGCCACAGTCTTAATCCTTAAGCAACATGATTTGAAATCATCACAATTTGCTTAAGAATATCTCAGATTTACTAAAAGACCATGATGTATCAAGTTCATTAGCAGTGTTGAATCTTGTTTGGAGCTGACAAATTTATGTCAAACCAGACCTTCAATTCAAATAGAATTAGAATTCGAGTTTTGTTTAGTGGATTAGACCTTCAAATCTGTAATATCTCTTAATTTTCAATCCTCAGAGAACTTACAAGATGCATCCATCAAGGAATGACATTAGGAATTAAATTGTTTTTAGTGTTGTGCCAATGATTAAAGCATGGTTCAGGGAGCTCCTAAGAGAGGTGTAGTCTAGGAATTTATAAGTCAAGGACAATCCATTGACAATGAAGACTCAAAATGTCAATGGAGTTTATCTGCAGAAAAAACATGTGGCTATAGTGCATCTCTTAAGGTTGAGTTGAAATACCTTCATGATTATGATGGGATCAATACAATAACAGGTTTAATAGCAGTTGGAGAAGTTGTTTCCCTTATCCAGCATGAATGGAGTCCAAAGTATTTGATATCCATTGGGGAAATAACCCTTGCAACTTAGTGAATCTAAATAACCTTGATGCAAAAGATGATTATACAGTGGCATAGTATTGCAATGGAGCAATGTTTGTGACATTTAAACAAGTTTTTTTTTGAATTTTATATAAAATTGTGAAAAAATCTTCCTACAGGAAGTTGGTAGTGAAAATAGAAGTTTCACAGTGTATTGCGCTACCAACAGGTCTTTCGCAGATTGGAGGAAAAGTCAAAGGAGGACTCCTTTTCGGTTGAAGAATGGGTGACTCAAGGACTAACTGTCATTGGAGATTCTAGAAGAGGATTGTCATCATCTAAAAATATTGTGGCTCTATCAAAGACTCAGTTTAGGGTCAGTGTTTGATTCCCTTAAAATAGGATCTTATCTCATTTATTGTAACTAGATTAGATTTTGTAGCTATTCGATCCCTCTTTGGAGGATCTCAGTTAAAAATTGTAAGTCAATAAAGCCAATCATTTCTACAGTGTAATTGAGGGGGAAAAGCAGCCTCGAGGTCTATGTTTCGAGATTGAAGACTCGTATGCACTCTTTTATGAAGAAGACCTTTGAATATATTCTGGAATTATAAGTTTATTTCACTGTTATTGTTCATAGCTTCATATTTCCTTATTTTATGTACTTATAAGTTGAGTTTAATATTCATTACCTTGTTTTCTTAATGATTGGTAACTGTCATCTTACCTCTACATTAGTAAACTAAAATCATAAGTAACTATTGCTAGTTATATTCGACCCTTCATATGTTTTTAATGTATGTGATGTTGCTGATATAGTTAGTTTTCTTCATCCATCTTATTCAACAAATTATCTGATAAATTATCTCTAACCTCTCTTGCCTTATTCTGCAAACCAGTTAGCCATTTTAGTCGCATCTCATCTTCAACCCATCTATGCGACACTTTTTGTTTCAAATATATGAATAGAAATTTCTTAAACAAGTAGGGAAATATGTTAACCTTTTGATTTACTAAGCTCTCTCTTTGAAATTAGCCTGGTACAAGAAGACTATTTAGAAGTTCATTAAATTATTTACTTTATTAATCTTTACTAATTTCTTTTGATTTTGGTTGGATATTGCAGCTATTGGAGGCAAGTATTTGTCTGTAACGTCATTTGGAAACCTTTCAACTTTATTCGATTTGGGAGGAGTGGTGGGTGGAATTCTTGCAGGCCATATTTATGATAGGCATGATGCCAAGGCTATCACAACAACTAATTTCATGTGCTGTGCAATTCCAACACTCATTTTATATCGGGTCTATGGAGGTATCTCAATGTTTTCCAATATTGTTCTGATGATGATTTACAGAATGTTTGTTAATGGACCTTATGAACTCATTACCACAGTCGTTTCAGCTGATATCGGTACACATAGCTCACTTAAGGGCAATCCAAGAGATTTGGAAACCGTCACAACTATTATAGATGGTACCGGGTCTGTTGGGGATGCCTTGGGGCCACTTCTGACTGGCTTTATCTCTACATATGGATGGAATGGTGTATTAATTATGCTCATGCTTTCATCTTTAATTTTTGGCCTTCTTTTCAGCCACATGGTTGTGGCAGAGATTGTGGACAAGATTTCCAAGGAAAAAGAAAGGTCTAGACAACAAGAGATTGCAGGTAATACACAGGGTCTTTATATCTATATATATCTAAATAGTTTGTGGAGTTGAAATGTTGGTTTCATAGAGTACACATGAGATATTGTTGCAGAGATTTCTTTGTAGTGTCATTATTCTAACACCCTCCTATCTCTGTAACGCATGGTTAATCATTCAATCGCTACTGACATAAAGGCACTGAGATGATTTGGCAAAGTTCATGTAGGAGTTGTATCTCACTAATGAGAAGATGCAGATACTTGTATGTTTGGACCCTCATGCTGCAGAAATACAATGATTCTTTACCTCATTATGTGGATGTCCTTTATTTTGTCAAGCTGGAGAATTGGTCTGTCCTACCCCATGAGAGCTATCGTGGGTCACATGAATGACAGACGGTTTAAAATTAATTGGAAAGAAGAAACAATTGACATAGATAATATATTTTCCCTGATCTGTATTTCTTTGTATGTGATGTATTTGTGCTATGTTGGTTGTCATAGACTAGAATATAGAATCGGTACCACTGCAACACTTTATCTAGATTGATCATTTGTTACATTATGAATGTAGGCAAGTGATTGGCTCTTGTAGGTGAGGGATTGAAGATGTTGTTGCATCAATTTTCAATTTTCCTAGTTAAGAAGAGAGGAATTTGCCCCCATAAGAAAGGGGGAGGCAAGGGAAGGTTTTCATATGCATTATTTATTGCAACTGCTACCATTCTGAGTATTTCAGTAGGGGAAGGTTTTCATATGCATTATTTATTGCATATGCTACCATTTTGAGTATTTAAGCAGTCTTTTTTTTAAATCTTCAAAGCTGAATTTCTCCCAACACTTTCAGACTTTGTATGAGATGATGCTGAATTGTAATTAAAACCTATATATCCTTTATAATTTATCAAGTCACTGTCTATGCATGTAGATGTTTTGTTGATAGAATGTTAAGCTTTAAAATAATCCTAAAAATCTTTGAGCATTAAAAGAGGATGATGACCAGTGCACAGACCGTGTTTGTCTAAACACGCAAACTCTGCAATTTCTGTTGTTCAAACGTGCCTACATAGAAATCATTCCAATTATTAATAATAAAACAAATTATTCGACCCATCCATTCATATGTTGTAGGAATGATTCAAGTCAAATCATACAGAGTTGGAGGGCGTTTTTATTGAAAATACAGACACGTGTATGCTCCAAAATATTAGATGAAGGCGAATTGATACTCCCAGCATGAAAACAAGGGAAATCGACGCAAAATGGACAACATGTGTCTGTAGGACAAATTGTTCAATGTTCAACAGAGTATCCACACCGAGTTTTTGGAATTGTTCTAGGGTTAGGTTTTTGGATGTATAGGTTTTTGGAATTCATGTTTATCATAAAACGTCCTTCAAAGCCTCAGTGTACTCATCTTCTTGTGAATGAGCATAGCCATCACATATCTTCTTAGAGATAAAGCTTCCACCATTCTAGTGAGTCTTGCACTCTATATTTTTATAGTCTCTATACATTTATTTCATTAATAGAAATCATGTATTGTTGTATTTCTTTATTTCTGGCAATATATTTGTGAATATCTCTACTTTCATTTCATTCCAAAAATAATCCGTATCAGTGGAAAACATCACAAACTTATTACGTGAATATGAATATATTTTTTTAGCCACCATTTCAGAGATGAAGGGAATATGTAGAGAATTAGGTGACGTGAAGATTCCGTTGAAACTAGATGCTAAACCAATGAGACAGAGACATTATAGGTTAAATACAAAGTATAAGGAAAAAGTGAAAGAAGAACTTAACAGAATGATAGAAGTTGGTATAATTGATCCTGTTGCAGAATCTGAATGGATAATTCCAATGGTGGTTCAAGATAAGTAGGCGGGGGGTATTAGAATTTGTGTAGACTTGAGAAAAATGAATGATGCATGCTTGCATGACCCATTTCAAATCCCATTTACAGATGAAGTATTGGAAAACATAGGAGGATAGGAGGCCTATTCGTTCATCGACAGATTTTCAAGATACCATTATATAAATATTGTGCCAGAAGACAGACCCAAGATGACATTTGCATTGGAGTGGGGAAGATCCCAGTACACAATGATGTCGTTTGGGTTAAAGAATGCATCTGTTGTGTTTTCTAGAGTAGTTGTCATGGCATTTAAGGAGTTTATTCATCAGTTTCTTGAAGTATATCTAGTTGATTGGACTGTCTTTAGCCTATCGAAATATCACATAGAAACTCTAAGGTTGATGTTTGATCGATGTAGATAATATTAGATTTTGTTAAATTTGAAGAACTGTATTTTCAGTGAACCGTTTGGGATACTGTTAGGCCATGTAGTATGAAAGAAATATCTATTAGTTGATTTGGACAAGATAGAAATAATTTTTAATTTACTACCACCTGAATCAGTGCGACAATTGAGAACAACATTCGATCATACAGGTTACTATAGTAAATTTATTAAAGGCAATGCGCAGATTACAACTCCAATGGAGAAGTTACCGAAGAATGAAGCTAAGTTTTAGTGGAATGAAGACTGTCAAAAGGGTTTGGATGTATTGAAACAAAAGTTAGTAATTGTTCCCATCCTATTATTACCACATTGGCAGAAAGAGTTTCACGTCCATGTGGACGCATCATCAATAGCACTCAGTGCAATACTAGCCTAGTCTGGGTAAGGTGAGTTATACCATTCAATTGTGTTTGTTGGTAGGAAGTTGTCGAATGCTGAGAAAAATTACATGATGACAAAAAGGGGAGGCTTGGAAATGGTGTATGCTTTGCAGAAGTTTAGAAATTACCTGTTGGGATCCCACTTCAAGATGTATACATACCATTCTACACTCATATATCTAGTGAAAAAACCAGTGTTGGGGGGGAGGATCTGTAGATGGTTGTCATTGTTCCAGGAGTATGATTTTGAATTTATCATGAAGCCAAAAAAACTAAATGCAGGACCATACCATTTGTCACAGATTATGACAGGAGAGGATGTAGGTAACCTAGACGATAGCCTACCAGATGCACACTTATTTTCAGTCAAAATGGTAGATGATCAATTTGCAGAAATCGTCTAGTACTTAAGCATAAGAGTGGCTCTATCCGATATGACAGTAGCCTAGAAGAAACAACTAGTGGTTAGATCAACCGATTACGATTTCATCACAAGAAACTTGTATAAGTTAGGCATAGATGGGATACTACGATGATGTTTACTAGAACACAAATGACCCATAATTTTAGCAGAATCACATGATGTAATTGTAGGAGGACATTATGCAGGGAAGGTGACAACGTAGAAGATCTTATGCGTAGGAATATGGTGACCTACCCTCCATAAGGGCACAAAGGAATACTACCAGAGTTGGGACATATGTCAGAGAGTAGGAAGACCATCAGGAAGGGATGATATTCCATTGAATCTGCAAGTTACCGTACAAGCATTTGGAAAATGGGAAGTGGATTTTTTCGGACCAATTAACCCACCAACAAGAAGAACATAAGCCCAATGCATAATTACCGTGACAAACTACTTGAACAGATGGGAAGAAGTAGAATCAGTAATAGATTGCAGCCGAAGAAAATTGTGCAACTCTTGTTCGAGAACATAGTTACAAGGTTTGGGTGGCCTAAAATACTTATGAGTGACAAGGCGACTCACTTTCTGAAAAAAATTTTTGCAGCACTAACAAAATATTTCTAGATACAACATTGAAAGACTAATCCATATCACCCACAAACAAATGGAAAGGTGGAGGCCTTCAACAAGATACTAGAAAATGCACTGACCAAGGTGTGAAACATAGGGAGAGACAGCTGGGATTTAAGGATCATTGTAGTACTTTGGGCTTACAGAACTACAAGCAAGAAGTTGACAGGACATACACCCTTTAAGTTAGCATTCAGTCAAGAAGTAGTCATTCCCATGTAATTTCTTGTACCAAGTCTGTGCATTATGGAAGTGACAGACCTTATGGATTCTAGTGCAGTAGAAGAAAGGATATCACAATTATTAATACTAGAGGAAGATCACTTTATTGCAGGATTCCATCAAATATTTCAGAAGGCATGAGAAAAGGCATGGAATGATAGAGACATCAAGAAGAAGAAGTTCCAGATAGGATATATAGTACTTCTTTATTACAACAAGTTCTTACAACACCAATGGAAGTTCATAATGCATTGGATAGGACAATACATGATCATATATGTGACTGGCGTAAGCATTGTTTAGCTAGAGTAGTTTGATGGAAAATTTGTGGAAGGAGTAGTGAATGGGAGCCGACTGAAACAGTATAGGGATGACCATCCTTCCGTGCACTAGAGGAAACACTCAACTTAAAATTGTAGAATAATGTACTATAGGAAAGAAAAGATAGAAAAAGAAAGGAAAAGTAGGAAAAATAAGAAAAAGTATGAAAATTTTTAACGAGAGAGGTCAGAATTTGTGGACAAAGAGAAGTTTAGGTTAGGAAATAACGAGAAATAAAAGGAATTTGTCATAGATAGGAAGAAGAGTAAATGGAAGGAAACACAGAAAAAGAAACCAAGATTCTACACTATGGAGTGATCGCCTAGAAAGATGAGACCATGCAGATGAAAGTAAAGAGTATTTAACACACACCATGAAGGGATATGCAATAAAGATTTATCATGACAACAAATTAGTGACATTGCGTAACATTGAATACAAGATATCTTGACTAATTTCCAAATCGAATGGAGAATTCACTGAAGATACGAAGTGATGGAGCAATAAAAGAAAGTAATGAATGAAAACCATTAGTGGATTAGACGAAAAGATTGGGCATGAAAGGATACTACAACTGACAATGAAGTAGAAAAGCAGGCGAATGACCAATGAAGGATTATTATTCGCCATAGAGAGTTGAATATTTCATAGCCAAAGAAGCAGAAGTTATAGAGCTGAAGACCATAACAAAGTTACATAAATAGCTAGTATTTAAAATCAACATCGTAGAGGAAGATGGCACCTAAGGAAGAAACAACATCGACCTCAGTACTGAAGATACTGTGCAATCAACCTGCAATTCCACCAATAGTCGAAGAAATATAGGAAGCTTCATCTTTAGCCAAACAATTTCTCAATGATTATATCCTTCCAATAAAGTTGTCATCGACACATATACACTTACAAAAAGAGTCCTGATATCCATTAGTCGAGCCACCGATCCTAGAAGGCATCATAATAGAAGGAGATATGTTAGGTCTGATACTAGATCTAAAGTATGTTGACATGATATCATTGATGAAAAAACGTTTCTGGAGCTCGTACTCAATAAGTCCCTGATGATATTCATTAATTCCAAGACCCACATGATCATCATAGAACCACAAGTGTGGATGAGGGGGCTACAGAAAGCAGGTCTTCTTAACATGTTTGACATACCACATTTTGGATAGAGCTAGGAGATCACCACTTGCATGAAAATGTTGTTAAGTTGTGTGGATAGAGGATATATATGGTTAGACAGGACAATATCCATTGATACTAATTTGATAGTGCACATTGAAAGTCTCTTGTTGAACATGGTTGGTAGTTACCAACTTAATGATAACTTTGACCTTAAAACGAGAACTTTGGCCCTTAAAACCCATATTTTTGCATAAAAAACATGAAAATCAACCCCCAAATCAAAAAGTGGTGCTACCCGTAGCACCATTTTTTGTAACCGGGTCAAAATTACAACATTTTTCAAGCATGGGCTTAAAGGATCAAATGGCTTCTCAAACAAACTTTAAAATCAACCCCCAAATCAAAAAGTGGTGCTACCGGTAGCACCATTTTTTGTAACCGGGTTAAGATTACAACTTTTTTCAAGCATGGGCTTAAAGGATAAAATGGTTGCTCAAAAAATCTCTAAAATCAACCCCCAAATGAAAATGTGGTGCTATCGATAGCACCAATTTTTCTGATTGGGTCAAAATTACAACTTTTTCAAGCATAGCCTTAAAACATAAAATAGTTGCTTAGAAAAATCTTAAAATCAACATTTAAGTAAAAACATGAAGTTACCTAAAGTAAAATGTGTATTTTAAATGCTAAAATTACAGCTAATTATGACCTAATTCAAATTGTGGCCTGACAACAAATCTCTACAGAAACAAAAAACCCAAAATTAAATCCTAAATGGTCACTTGAAAATTTATTTACTAACTCTTTTTTCTTCTTAATTTTACATTAAAAAATAAATAAAGAGAAAAGAGAAAATCTTC
>ML791192.1:454552-478837 GCA_009831015.1 Picea engelmannii
ATTTTTTTTAGTTTTTAATTGATGCAAAAAAAATGAATTATATATTTTTGGTAAATATTTAAAAATAGTGTTATTTAACTACCATTATTTTCTATGTATTGAAGTAAAGGTAAAACAATGTGTTAAAAATGATTTATTCCACTATATTTCAAAAGTATGGAACCATAATTTAATTAGGGACACATAATTACATGAAAAATCTTAATTTAAAATAAATAAATGGGGTACAACATTTTTAACATTTGATGGAGCATGGAAATATGATTAAAAACACCACTGGATTAAAAAAAAAATGGAAAAGTATGAAAATAGATGAAAAAACACAGTTGAGAAAAAAATAAAATATAAAATTTTTTAACAATTTGAAAATAAATGAAAAAACAAGAATTTAAAAATAGAAAAGTGGAAATCTTATGTATCAGAAAATTTAAAATATCAAAAAAACACCTAAAAAGAGAGGGGGGTGCTACTGTAGCACCATTTTTAAAAACGGGGTAAAAAACTTGACCCCCCAAAAAACGAGAACTCTGTAGAGTTCTCGTTAAGTTGGTAACTATGTTGTTGAAGGGAATGGACCCTGCATCCAAGTTTTTTGATAAGAAGAAGGAGAATTCTTTTGTTGAGAGTATGAAAGACATGTTTCACACATTCCGAGGAAATTTTGGTCTGGATGTCGCTAGCATAAGTGACCTGACGGTAAGGTTTGAGACGCAATCCTTAGCCTGCAAATTATTGAGGAAATGTAGAAAAGGTCAGGTCACAATAGAAATTACTGTAGTTGTCGAACAATGTGTAGAGGGTGTCCAGATGAACTGGGAGACATTTTTGTTGAACCAATTTTTGATTGACTACGAGGGAGAGTAGGACAAGGGGAAAAAATTCCTCTACTCTTGGTTATTGATCCTGATCGTGCTAGAAACTTAGAGAGAGTTGGAACATAGTTAGTTTTTTAACCTGATGGAGAAGCCTTGCTTAGTCATGCGCTATCAGAACCTTTGGTACACTACACATAAGGCACATCATATGGACACTAATATCACATTCTATATCTACAAGGATGTTATCAGAGATAGCACAGAAAATACCACACATATACTACCTCAGGTAGTCGAGGCATACAAGGAAGTGGCACGGTTTAAGGCAGGAAAACACCACATGTACGTTCAGGAGAAGAAACACCCATACCAACAGTGGCTTCCAAAACAATACAGACTAACAGAAGAAGATTCAGGAAACATCATGGATGATTGGGACGAAGAGTGGAATATTCCACCTACAGAGACAAAGCCATCGACGCAACCCAACCCAAAAGTATATGATGTCAATGAGGATGAATATGAAGAATAAGGGGACCAAGAAAAAGGGAAGGGGCCAAAGGATCCCTCACCACCGCCAACACTACGTAATAACCACAAGAGAAAAGAGCTAGAGATAGGAAGATCCATATATCAACGACCCAAGCGCAAATTCGTTAAGGAAGTCGCTATTCATGAACTAATCGAGGAATACTTAGAGAATATCAATGATTAGGTAAAATAAGTCATTGATGACGCATTTCAACATGTATCATAACAACACAAAGAAATGAACAATGGAATCATGCACAGATGGAATAATCATGAAAACTATTAGAAGTCGTAAATATTGCACTAGGGAGAGAAACATAAGAAGAACCAACAACCAACATGACGAAGAATGGAGAGTCCAGACCTGCAATATATTTTTTCTTGGAAGTCACAGAGGAGAGATGGATAAACAAGATAGAAGTAGGAGAAGTCGAGTTCCCCACGGCTAAGATGCAATAGCAGGCCAGAGATTTAGGTCACATATATCTAGTGTTATTTCAACTATCGATGGATGTATTGTACGAGCTACAGATGGGAACAACACAAGAGATGAACATACATGCCAATAAGACATCTACTGAGATAGTAAAGCTCAGAGTAAAAAATGTGGCCTTAGAGACAAAATACATCAAAGTCAAACAAGAGTGTGAGGATGTCGCACAGAAAGTGCAATGAATGTAGTAGGCATTCGAGAGAGTCTATCAAGAACTCCTAGAAGCACATGCTAAGAAGGAGGCTTCCATGGAATATCGGGTCACTAAATAAGTGAATTCATTCAGGGCTTCTGCGCACACATAATGGATATGGAAGCATGCATAACACCAGGTACACCACCTGAAGAGAGGGAGACAAGGAAGAAAACTCTGACCACAGTGGTCGACAACATAAAAACTCTAAAGGTAGAGTGCATACAACTATATACAAAAACTATGGTTGTTTAGACACAATTGAATGAAGACAGGGTCCAACAGGATATAAGCCAGAGGATTCAAATTGCACAAGGAAAGGTGTAGAAATTACAAGCAACAATGGGCACATTTCCACCAGCAGAGGTGGTAACTGCAATGAACAAAAACTGAAAGTTGTATTCAGAAATGAATCAGCTCAGAATGGATTAGTAGGTTCACGTGCAGTAGAGAGATTTTTTGCAAGAATAAACATACAAAGTAACAACGACCCTCACAATGACTCAAGGACTCATCAAACATATAGTTGAAGAAGGTGTCGAGAAGGTGCAAGATCGCGTGAAAGTCAAAACAATCGATCAAATTTTGCAGAAGGAACTAGAGGTCAAGGAAAAATCTGCAACAACAAAGGCGGTCTTCTACACATTCATGGTGCACTAGAAACATGCATGACTAGCTTGGGAAGAGCCACGAGTGAGTGTTGGGGGCCTCTTGGAGAGGAATTTTGGATAAGTCTCAATATCTACACCAAAAGAAATTCAAAGGGAAAAAGGAAATCAAAAGATGAACCAGAGTGCAAGACGGGAGAAGATGCCAAGGAGGATGACTAAAGGATGTTTGATGAAGCAACACACAGAGGGTGGAAAATTATTATAAAATGTAGGGGTTGGGGACATTTTTTCCACTTTTTTAATGGGTTTTGGGGGACACTTTGTCCACTTTTGTAATGGGCCTATCCCCATTGGTATGTAGAAATATGTAAGGAAGGAAATAGTGGGAGAGGGGGGGATATATGTGTGTTATGGTACATGTAAGTTGTGAATGATTTTAGATAAGGGAGTCAAGTGAAGGAGAAGATCAATCGTATGACTGAGGAGTGAACTCACAGTACAACAAAATGGATACACATTTTTGGGTTGATATTACTGTTGCATATATTGTAGCACATTGCGTAGTTGTAAGAAAGTTATTAATGAATAATATAAGAATCCAGTTGTTGTGGAAGTATCCCAAGTTGGGTGAACTACACAAATTAGTGTGTTATGATGTGCTTTCATTATATGTCGTTTTCTAGTTTATGCTGAATTTATGGATTATATATGATATTGTAATGTTGCACATAGATTATGTTTAATAACAAATTAAATGTTAAATATGAGAAATGTGCATGTAAGTTAAGTATATGAATGATGCCTTACTTCCCCTTAACACTATAGAACCTTGGTTCTTGTAGCCCCTCTAGATGCCTCGGGTGAGACTTCACTTGCTCTGTAGGTGATGCCAAAAGGGATGGTGTCTAAGGGTTTTGTTGGTATTTGATTGATTAACCCCGGTTCTGACCCCTATGCGCCAACATTATTGAATCATAAAGAGGAATGCCAAGGTAATTGGATGGAAGGGAGCTCTAGGGGATTCCTAACAAGTGAGAGATATGGTTTTGAATGGATAAAGGGGCATTGAAGAAAAATACCTAGGATTTATCTAGATTAATAGAAGTAATTGAATCTTTACTAAAATTAGATAAGATGATATTTATTTGTTGAGCTTCTTGTGATGTAGGTGTTCCCATTAACATAGTGTCATCCACGAATTGACTATGGGAGGCTATCATATGAATACCATGGAGGGGAAGACCTTGAAGGGAACTTGTCGCTATGGAGGTGTTGATGTAACGACCTAGTCCTTCATCCATAATAACGAAAAGGGAAGGGGAGAGGGGGTCCCATTGACAAATTCCTCTTGAGGGGGTGAAGGTTTTAAAGGGAACACCATTTAAAAGGATAGAAAAGAAATTTGTGGAAGTGAGGTTTAGGGTCCAATTTACCCACTCATTTCTAAAACCAAAGGCAAAGAATAGAGTAGATGTATTTCCAGCTTAACGTTTCAAAATATTTTGAGAGATCAAGTTTAATGAGAATACCCAGAGTTTTGGTGGATTTAAAGGAGTGGATTACCTCATGTGCCAGTATGACACTGTCCAAAATCTGGTGTCCTTCCACATAGCCCAACTTCTTCTTGGAGATAATGAAAGGGAGAATGGGAGTCAGTATGAGAGATATTTCTTTGGTGATAATCTTGTAGATTACATTGGAAAATACAATGGGCCTAAACTACTTTGGGTGAGAGACCCTTTCCTCCTTAGGAATGAGCATGAGGAAAGTGGCATTAAGATTTGTTAAGACTTCACCCGAAGAGAGAGATTCCTCCACAAGTTGCCAAAACTCTTCCCGAACCATTGGTTAGTAGTGGTGGAAGAAGTTAGTTATAAATCCACTAGGCCTTGGTGATTTTTGCGCTGGCATCTTCTTCATAGCATGTTCCACCTATTATAAAAATAGGATCGCGGAGCAATAAAAAAAAAAAAAAGAGGAAGCAAAACAAAGAAGATACACAATACAATAGAGACACATATATACGTGGTTCACCCAGTGTGGGCTACGTCCACCAGAGAAATTGCCAGGTCCTTCCTTTTTATTATCCAACAAATGAAGGGATACAACCTACAACACACTTGTTGTAACTTCCTCTTCTTTCTCTCACATTCTCCTCTCTCAGAATAAAATATTCACAATGATCCGTAGCCACAATGAAATTCTCTCATAAAAGAGGGTTTCCTTCTAGGGAAAAAAAACCTAACATAACTTTGACCGTCAGATCTGCGACCTTATAATGAACGGTCTAGATTTAATATGAAATTACAATATACATTTACAAGGAAATATTTCCTTCAGTGGATTCACCCCCAAACCCCCATCAGGGAATGTTGTCCCCCAAACCCTCATCGGGGGCCCTCTTTCCCCCGAACCACCCAGCTGGGGGGATGAGCCCCCGAGACCCCGCAAGGGGGGAAAGCCTCCCTGCAACCTCCCCACGTGGAGGGGTGTACAATATTCTTGGGTGTATAGTCTTCATGGGGTATAAACACAGATGAAAAAAAAAGGCCTATGAAATAGGAAGATAAGAAGGCTCCACAATCAACAATCTCCCACTTGGAGACCGATCACAACAACTCCACTGCTATTGTAAATGCTGGACTATACTCTAGCTTGGACCTAGAAAATTTCTCATATTCACCTTCATGCATGAAGACAAACTGAAACTAAGCGGGAACTTAGTTTCTCCATGTTTACTCCCTTTGTTAACATGTCTAGTGTGTATCGTTTCCAACTTCAAATGTCCATATTCCAAGACAAATTGTATGAAATGTTAACTGATATGTATATTCTTAATATTTGAATGGAAGGCTGAGTTCTTTTCAATATGAATGACACCCTCGTTGTCACGATACAACCTGTTATTTTCTTTCTTCTTTCTCAATTCCTCTATAAACCTCTGTAACCAAATCATCTCTTTACTAGCCTCTATAGCAACAACATACTGTGCATCTGTTGTTGAAAGTGAAACAACCTTTTGTAGTTTTGAAATACAACTTATTTTTTTTCCGCCTACAATAAATTAAACATACCATGTGGTGTTCCTCCTACTATATTGATCACCTTCCATATATGAATCGACATATCCCTTAGAATAGTCTTTGAACCTCCAAAACATAATGCATGAGTAGTAGTACCTCTCAAATACCTGAGAATCCATTTTACTTCCTCCCAATTTTCTTTACCTGGATTGTTCATATACCTTCTCACAACTCCCACTGCATGTGCAATATCTGGTCTTGTATAAACCATCGCATACATCAAGATTCCAATTACTGATGAATAAGGGACCCTGGACATGTATTCTATCTCCTCCTGTGTCTTAGGAAACATTTCTTTGGTTAGTTTGAAATGGTTGGCCAAAGGTGTACTAACTGGTTTTTTATTCTTCATTCTAAACCTCTCCAACAACTTCTCTATGTACTCACCCTGAGACAATGTCAAATTGTGATTTTTCCTGTCTCTTGTGATTCTCATACCAAGGATTTTCTTTGCAACACCAAAATATTTCATCGCAAATGAATTAGTTAATTCCTTCTTGAGCACATTTATATCCTGCATACTAGACCCTCCAACAAGCATGTCATCTACATACAATAGAAAGATAATATAGATTCATTTTCTACCCTTTTAAAATAAACACATTGATCAGAATGACATCACTATGACCTAGTTCTATCATAAACCTATCAAACTTCAAATACCACTACGTTAGAGCTTGTTTTAGGCCATACAAGCTCTTCTTCAACCTTCATACCAAATTCTCCTTCCCTTTGACATCATACCCCTGTGGCTGCTGCATATAAATCTCTTCCTTCAAATCCCCATGGAGAATTTTTTTTGTTACATCTAACTGTTCAAGATGTAAATCTTCTACTACCACAAGACTTAAAAATAGTCCTGATTGAAGTCATTTTAACAACATGAGAAAATATTTCATCAAAATCTATACCTTTCTTGTGTGCAAACCCCTTTACAACAAGTCTATCCTTGTACCTCGTTTTTCCTCCATCTTCTTCCTTCAACTTGTAAACTCATTTATTCTGCAATTCTCTTTTTCCTGCAGGCAACTGAACCAAATCCCAAGTCTAGTTATTTACCAGGGAATCCATTTCTTCTTTCATGCCTTGCTCCCACTTCTTTTTAGTCTCTACCTGCATTGCATATTCATAACATTATGGTTCACCAGAATCAGTCAAAAATAAATAATACAATGAAGGAGAGTATCGTTCAAGGGGTCTACTTAACCTAGTAGATATTATAACAACACTTGCAGGAGTTTGAGGTACCTGTTGCTCATGTTGTTGTACATTTTTATTTTCTGGTACCTTTGGAAATTTTTTTTTAGTGATCTCATCAAGCACTGTGTATTTTGGTTTTCTTTTTTCTCGTTTCTTTCCCTGTAACTGATATTTGTACATGACCTTCTCATTGAATATGACATCTCTACTCCTAATGATTTTTTTATTTTCATAATCCCATAAGCGATAACCAAAATCATTAACACCGTATCCAATAAAGGTACACTTCTTGGATTTTTCCTCAAGATTTGTTCTATTTTCTTTATCAATATGGACAAATGCTTCACAATCGAAAGTCTTCAAAAAATAATAGTTTACCTTTTTACCTGTCCATGTCTCCTTTGGAATTCCACCATCCAAAGAGCTTGAAGGTCCTGTGTTTATTAAGTAAACAAAAATATCTATAGCATCTTCCCAGAACTGTAAGGGAAAACCAACATGCAATCTCATACTCCTTGCACACTCCATGATTGTCATGTTCATCATTTTTGACACCATTTTCTTGTGGTGTTCTTGGAACTGTCTTATCTCTACGAATCCATGGTATGAACAATAATCATGAAACTCCTTGCTACAATATTCATCTCCATTGTCTGATGTGAGACACTTCAACCTTTTTCCTGTCTCATTCTCAATCAATGCTTTCCATTTCTTAAAAGTATAAAAAACATCATATTTTTTTTAATGCAATAAACCCAAGTTTTTGTAGTTGCATCATCAATAAAAGTAACATAATAACAAGAGCCACCAAGAGATGATACCTGAGTTGGTCCCCATACATATGTATGCACAATATCTAACCTTTAACTCTTCTTTTCTTTTCCGACTCTGAGAAATCTGACTCTCTTTTGTTTTCCATAAACACAATGCTCACAGAAATCCAAATCAATTTGTTTAAGATTTGGCAAAAAAATTATTTTGTGAAGTATTTGCATCCCCTTCTCACTCATGTGTCCAAGACTATGATGACACAGTGTTGTATCCACTCCTGTAGAAGCTAAAGAGATAGAAAAATCAGTATTACCAGTACTTAAATACAATGTACCTACCTTCTCTCCTTTTCCTATCACTAGTTATCCTTTGGTGACCTTCCACACCTTATCCGTAAATATAGATATGCAACCTTCACTTTCCAACTCCCCCGTTGAAATTAGATTTTTCCTTAGATATGGAACATGTATTACCTCTTTCAACAACCATTGGTTTCCATTCCTTCACTTTATTTTTACCTTTTCCATTCCAACAATTTTGCATGATGCATCATCACCCAAATGAACCTGTCCAAAATCACCTTGAACATAATCTAGAAAATGTTTCCTATGGGGTGTGGCATGAAATGAAGCCCCTGAATATACTACCAAAGAATCATAAATATTATCTACAGAAAGAATCAAAGCATCTTGTAACACATCCCCTGTTACATTTACTTCTTGAAATATTGAAATCCATTGACGTTGTCAGGCTCAGTCGTATCGTTCCTAGTGTCTTTCTGTCAAGAACCTCCCATTCTTCGTCCTTCATGGATGTCGAATTATTTTCTATTCCACCCAATGGTAGGAATAGATCCTTCTGATATAAATAATCTTCCATTTGCATCTTCCATAACTGGTAGTTTTGGCCGTTAAATTTCTCAACCCTAAACTTTCCATCTTTCGCCATTACTACCACTCGAACCAAGAACCCTCTTTACCTACAAGCTACCTTTCTCTCTGATACCAGTTGTTAGAAAAATAGGATCATGGAGAAATAAAATAAAAACAAATGTAGAAATAAAACACAGAAGATACACAGTACAATAGAGACACATATATACACGGTTCATACATGGTTCACCCAGTGTGGGCTACGTCCACCAGAGAAATTTACAGGTTCTTTCTTTTTATTATCCAACAAATGAAGGGATACATCCTACAACACACCCATTGTAACTTCCTCTTATTTCTCTCACAATATCCTCTCTCAGAATACAATAATTGAACTGGCCAGTGGTTCGATCCTGACTTGGGGAGAATATTTTCCTCGAGTAAAGGTCCTTCCAGCATGAGGGACTCTAATATAAGGAATCGATCCAAATGACAAGACACCTGATGTGTACCAGAGTGCTTTTTGGTCCATGTGAAAGTGTCATTTTGTTCTTCAATATCTATCAGGTGCAAATCTTCTATTAAGTTTTGGAAGTTTTCATTGTCCTTATCCAGTCTTTTGATTCTGCCTCTCTTTTCTTCCAAGGAGAGGATGATGTTGAAATCTCCTCCTATAATTCATCGTTGTTAACCCACTAAATTTCCCAAGGATGTAAGGCTTTTCAAGAAGTTTTCCTTCTCATGTGGTGATTGGGGGCCATAATCATTTGAAATGACACCGTCCTTGTTGGATCCAATGGCATGATAATTAATTGTTATCATCTGGGAAGTGGAGTAAAAAATAACCAAAAACATTGACGCAACGTTCCATAAGATAGTTGTCACACCCGCTGCACCATTTGAGTCATTGTATATAAATCTTCTCCACCTCCAACACCTTGCAAATATCTCTTCTACTATAGTTCCCATGCATTTTGTTTCATGGAGAAATAGTATGTCCGGTTCGTCTGCCAATATCCAGTTGCGGAGAACCCTTTACTTGGTCCTCCCATTGAGGCCTATTACATTCCAAGAGAAAATATTCATTATTATGTAGGAGGGGGGGTGAGAAGAAACCCTCAGTGAGATTTTGGATCTTCCCCAAGTTGATCATAAAGCTTCCCACCTCACAAATGAGTTGTTGCGCTGATTTGAAGCCTCGTCTTTTTCCTTCCTTGGGTGTTTTCCTATTGTCTTTTCTAGGATCCGAATGGATTCCTAATCCTCCACCAGATATAGATGTTGCACCCATTGTAGAATCAATATATAATTTTTGAATTTTTTATAACTACTATGGAGGGAGAGTTTGTAGTTCCTTCTTGTTATATGCCTCCTCAAGTCGATCTAGCTCAATGTCAACTAGGTCTCTTTCATAAACAATCATATCCAAATCCTCCCCTTCTCCTGTAATTTGGTCCACTACCATTTGAGTAGGGGAGTTTGATGGTGTGATTTTTTCCAGGATTGGCTCTATAATCGTCTTTCCCTTCCCTTTTTCGTTTCCTCTATTTTCATTTTGATGCAGATTTTCCACCTCTTGGGAGTCTGGAAGTTTGCTTAGAATCTCAAAAGAGTTGGTGGTGGAGGGATTCTTTCTTTGTCCTCAGATAGGATTTCTTGGGTTTGGTTTATTTCATCCTTGAACTTGGTTAAATCTATCCTTTTTATTTCCCTTCTCTTCGTCAAATGTGTGCGGGGGAAGATTTAAAGGGAAATCCATGAAGAGATGGTCGTGTTCATGGCACTTCCAGCAGTGAAAAGGAATGTGCTCATAGTCTACGGTTGGTGTCCATTTCTCATATTGGTATTCAAGTTTTAATGATCCTGGAGAAGTCTTGGAGATGTTCATATAAACAAAAATGAAAGCATAAGAGGTATACCTGATCCAGGTGGATATTGGTGGCCACCCAACAATTCCAATTAGCTCCTCATGTCCATTTTTTATTCAGTACATCTTTCTGTAATTCTTTATAATTACGAGTTATACACTTGTGTGGCTGTTTGAAGCCTAAAAAATTCTCCATGTGGATACGGGTGGCCTCTCACCTAATCCAACTAGATTATTTTGTATGTTTTCATGTCAGCACATCTTGTTGTACTTCCAAGTCTGTTTTTGGGCCCTAAACATTGTTTTTTTTACAAGCCACAGTCAGACTAGAGACGGAGTTAGAGTCTGACGGTGGAATGTGTAGATCTTTGAAAGACCTTTCCAACGTGCTATCATGTGCCTAAAATGGATGTCGTATGCAAAAGTTATGACCCTAGGAAGTTGAGGTACCAAATTACACCAACTTACCCATAGGGCCCACATGATTTTTAATGTTTCACCTTCTAGGGTTAGGTTTTTGGATGTCTAGGGTTTTGGCATTCATGAGTAATATGAAAAGGGCCTATGGATCCTCATTGTAATCCATTATGTTCATACGGATGCGCGTAGCAGCCACATCTCTTCTCAGAGATAGCTACCACCATTCGAGCAATTTTTCAGTTCTGCAGTTTCACAGTTTCAACCTATTTCATTATTTAATAGAAGATATTTTTCAATAGATATTTGTGTTATTCTTCCTATATTTGTGTTTATGATATTCAGTCTGTAATCATTTCATTCCACTCCTAAATCTGGAGCAGTGGTATCCGAGCGGTCTTCTCTTCATTTATTTTTCTTCTTTCATGTCCGTGACAAGGTCTGGGTACAATAAGTTGGGACTCGAACCAATCGAGCCATTACCATATCAGTCGTGCCAAGCCCAACCACAACCCATGGGAGATGAAAAGAAAGATGATGGAGCAGGATATCCTATTAAAATGTTGCTCAAGGAAGACCTCGCATGACAAAGGAATGAAATGATGGACAACTTCGCGCAGATCCTTCGATGGTTGCCCACGGGAGAAGCATCTTCATCTAGTGACCATGCAACCCCCTTCAAGGTATAGGTAAAATTTGATATTCCGTTATTTGAAGGATTGAGAGATGCAGATGTTGTAGATAAATGGTTGAATCTGCTCGAAGGATATTTTTCGGTCCACAATTTTTTCGATAGGGAAAATATCACTTTTTCACTCCTCAAGGTCGTTCCCCATGTTAAAGACTGATGGGATACTTACTCTGAGAAAAGTGCAGTGGAGGAATCTGCAATCTTTGTGGTCAACCCTACATGGGATTCCTTCTGGGATTCCATTAAAGAACAATACTACCCTTTTGGAATCTATGAGGACCAGTACACCAAATGGACCACCCTACGTCAAGAAAGGGACTAGACAGTACCAGAATTCACCAATATTTTCCATACCCTATGCACCAAATAGGGTATAAAAGATTCTGAGCATCATCTAGTGCTCAAATATCGCAGTTGTTTACATAGATATATTCAAACAGAAATGGAGTTCCTAGACATCGCCTCATTGGGCACGACTTATAGATACGTTGTCAAGATCAAACAAAATTTTAAGCAGAAACGATGAGAGTTTGGATATGAAAACCCCTCATACCTGAAGCAAGGAAAAGGAAACCACAACCCATAAAACAAGGGACCAAGTCGAGATGTCCGCCCTTAGGACAATTCGTCCAAGCCGCAACAAAATAAGGGCAATGAGAAGACAAAGAAGAACAGGGGAAAATGATGTGGGTACCATAAGAGTCCTTGGCACAACACCGACGAATGTCGCTCCATGCAGTCTCTCGTGGTTGATCTGAAGGCTTTCGAGTCAGAGGCCAATTCTGATTCCGAGTCAAATCCTGAAGGAGGGAAGCGGATTATCGATGTTGAACCTAGTTCCATGGTCGTTACCACCAAAGTGCGACCAAGTGAACCAAAATATCCAAAGGAAGGGGAATGCCTCTTTCACCTGCACATGTGGGTCAAGGGGGCTCCGATTCATTTCATTGTCGACAGCGGTAGTCAAAATAACCTGATTTCAGCAGAGGTTGTCAAGTGGCTGAACTTGCCAATGAAACCACACCCACAACCATACACCATTGGTTGGCTTTGTCAAGGAAGAGATCTCCATGTCATCCAACAGTGTCGTCCCTATGACATCAAGCCTTTCAAAGATGAGGTACTGTGCGATATTCCTCCCCTTGAAGTTTGTGATGTTCTTTTAGGACAACCATATTTTTGGAAGCGTCATGTTGTGTATGAGTCTAGACCCTGCAATGCTATTATTACTTTGGGTAGACAATTGTATAGGATCCCAGAGGTGGCACCGCCTAATGATATTTCTTTAATGTCTACTAAGAAATGCAGTAAGGTCATTTCACAGACTGGGAAGTTCATCTTCTTTGTGATCCTTGCTCACAGTAAGAAGAAGGTAGTCTCCACATCCGTGGCCTCTAAACAACGCCTCTCTTTGCAACAAAAGAAAGTGGACAGGATCTTGGAATAATATAGAGACATCTTCACCTCACCTACAGGGGTACCGACACTCTGCCAAGTCAAGCATCAAATTGATCTGATCCCCGACGCACCTCTACCCAATGGACCAGTCTATCGGCGCTCACTANAATCAGGAGTCAGATCCAAGAACTTCTTCAAAAGGGGAACATAAGACCCAGCTCCTCCCTTATGGAAGCTCGATTGTACTGGTGCAAAAGAATAACGGGACTTGGAGACTTTGCATTGATTACAGAGACTTAAACAAAATCACTGTCAAGAATCGCTACCCCATTCCCAGGATTGATGACCTTCTTGAACAACTCAAGGGGGCAAATTTATTCAGCAAGATTGACCTAAAGTCTGGCTACCACCAGGTTCCCATCAAACCAACTAATGTCTGGAAGACAACTTTCAAGTCTAAAGAAGGTCTCTAAGAATGGCTAGTCATGCCCTTTGGCTTAACAAATGCACCAACCACTTTCATGAGGTTGATGGACGATGTATTGAGACCCTTCCACAACCCCTTTGTGGTCGTATATTTGGATGACATACTCAACTTCAACAGAATGTGGCAGGAGCACATGCGTCATATTCAACAGGTTTTGAGCACTCTGCAACAACACAAGCTTTATGCCAACTTGGAAAAATTCTCTTTTGGCATGAACGGGGTCCAATACCTGGGATACATTGTTGATGAGAATGGGGTACATGTTGATCCAAATAAGATCCAAGTCATTCGTGATTGGCCATCCCCGACCACACTGACCGAGCTTCAGAGGTTCTTGGGACTAGTCAATTTCTACTGACGGTTTGTGTTGGGATTATCCCATATTGCCTAAGCCCTCAACCAGGTGACCAAGGGAGATGGTATGGTGAAGTTCGCGTGGGGGAAGGAGAAAAAATGAGCATTCAATGATCTGAAACATCATTTGTGCTCAACTCCAGTACTCTCCTTTCCCAATCTGCAACAACCATTCGAGATTGAGACTGATGCATATGACTATGCTGTGGGTGCAATTCTTACTCATCACGGGCATCCGGTGGCATACCATAGTGAGACACTCTACGATGCTATCCAGAAATATACCACCTATGATAAGGAAATGTATTCCATTGTTCAAGCTTGTCGTCAATGGAAACATTACATTATGTGGAAAGAGACGATCCTACACACTGATCACAAGCCTCTGTAGTTCATACAGATATAGGGGAAATTGTAGAACGACCACCATCAGAAGTGGTCCACCTACTTGCAACACTTCCATATCAACATCAAATATAAGACAGGTATCTCCAATCATGTCGCTGACTGCCTCAGTCAACTTCCTGTGACTGCACTCACCACTATGCTCCATTCCTACGGACATGAAACATCGGAGTGGCCCCAACTTTACCAGCAAGATTCAGACTTCGCCACCACATATCAACTCTTGGATATAGGTGCCACTGTCACTGATTTTCACATTTAGGAAAGACTCTTATGCCACCTCATCCATCTCTGTGTTCCTACAAGCAAGTGTGCAAAGTTGATTTGGGAAGCCCACTACAGTAGGGTGGTAGGACATTTTGGCGTAGAGAAAATTGTGGTCGTTCTTCAGAAACATTTTTATTGGCCAAAAATTTGACATGACGTCAACAAATATATCAGATCTTGCATTGCCTACGCCATTGCCAAGCCAACCATCAAGAAGCAAGGCTTATACACCCCTATTCCTATTCCCGAGAAGCCGTGGGAATACATCTCCATGGATTACATGTCTGGTTTTCCATCCACCAAGCATGGAAATGACTACGTGTTTGTGGTCGTTGATCGGTTTTCGAGGATGGCCATCCTCACAGTCTGTAAGAAGAATGTCACAGTGACAGATACTGCCAAGATCTTCTTCGAATGAGTCTGGGTCCACTTTGGGATCCCATAGACCATCATCTCTGACCAAGACAACAGGTTCCTCAACACCTTTTGGTCAAGTCTCTAGTCTCTGTTGGACACCAAGCTCACAAAATCCACTGCTTTCCACCCCCAAACTGAGGTCGTCAATCAGATGATTGTGCACATCCTGTGCATGTACAATTCTAAGCATCCTCGAACATGGTACGAGAGTCTCCTATATGTCCAACACAGTTACAATAGGGCTCTCCATAGTTCCACCAACCATAGCCGATTTCAAGTGGGTTTGGGATTTCAACCCTTGGGACCCATTGATGTTGCACTTCCTTTTGCCACCACATATACAGAATCTTCTCCTGATCAGTCTGCAGTCGATAAAGTCACCAAATTCATTGAGCGTATTCAGCACATCCACAAACATTTCCAGGAGATTTTGCAAAAATCCAATGCTAAGTACAAGCAGTGCCATGATCAACACAGGGTACCACACCAATTTTAGGTTGGAGACAAAGTCTGGTTACATTTGCAGAAGGAGCATCTCACCGAGCCCCACCGGAAGCTTCACCCACTTCGTTATGGGCCTTACACTATCACCAAGGTTGTGGGTAGCAATGATTTTGAGCTCAACACTTTGCCCTTCCTTGGTCTGCATTCAATATTCAATGTGGATCTCCTTCGGCCATATTTTCCACTGTTATTGGACACCTCTGAGATCGACGAACAATTGACACAAACATAGCTCAACCCTGAATGCATGGAACAAACATCCACTGATCAGATAGTGGACACACAGGTCAAGGGCACTCGCCAACAACAAATCCAGCTTTATCAGGTTGTCAAGGCAGGGAAACTCTTACACCAAGGCAAGTGGCTCACCTGGGGCCAAATCCAACAGAAGTTTCCTCACCCAATGGGGGAACTCAATACAATGGAGACCATTGCTTCCTAAGGGGGGAGGATTGATCCAGGTGGATATTGGTGGCCACCCACCTATTCCAACTGGCTCCTCATGTCCGTTTTTTATTCAACACGTCTTTCTGTAATGCTTTATAATTGTGAGTTCTAAACATCTAGGGTTTTCTAAAGCCTCACACATTCTCCAGGTGGATACGGGTGGCCTCTCGCCTAATCCAACTGACTTATTTTGTATGTTTTCATGTCAACACATCTTTCTGTTCTTCTAGGGTTGTTTTTGGGCCCTAAACATTGTATTTTTTACTCTCCACACTCAAACTATAGACGAAGTCAGAGTCTGGTGGCAGAATGTGTATATCTCTGAAATACCTTTCCAACGGGCTATCATGCGCCTAAAACAAAGGTCGTATGCAAAAGTTACGATCCTAGGAAGTTGAGGTACCAAATTACACCAACTTACCCATAGGGCCCACATGAATTTTGGCATTTCACCTTCTAGGGTTAGGTTTTTGGATGTCTAGGGTTTTGGAATTCAAGAGTAATATGAAAAGGGCGTATGGAGCCTCATTATAATACATTATGCTCAGACGAATGCACGTATCAACCACATCTCTTCTCAGAGATAGCTACCACCATTCGAGCAAGTTTCAGTTCTGTAGTTTTACAGTTTCATCCTAATTCGTTATTTAATATAAGATATTGTTCACTCAATATTTGTGTTATTCTTCTTATCTCTGTGTTTATGATATTAAGTCTATAATCAGTTCGTTCTGCTCCTAAATTCAGATCAATACCTTCTCTATCTTGTCACTTCTGAATATTTAACATAAACTCCAAGGGTGTTGCCTATGCGTGTCAAGATTTATTCCAACCAGAATTCCTGCGGAAGGGATTAAAGGTGGATCGATACCGATGTAAAGGAAAAATCTTCTCTTTCTGGGCTCTGTCCAGAATCTTAGGTATAGCCCTGCATAGTTGAAGAAGTATGGTCCATTTTCGAAGACCCAATCTTTGTCTTCTAGATTAAAGAAGATGATTATGAAGAATCCCTTTAAGCCCAATGGAGGTCATAGTGGCCTTTAGGGTTCTACCCGGTTTTGATCCATTTGATTAAATCACGTCTAGAGGGCCAGAGTCCCAAAAATTTCCCTATTAAAACATGTTCCTTCATGAACTAAGTGATTTCCCCCACTAGGTTGAGTTAATAACGTTCCTTGATGCAGTGATGGTTTATGGGAGGCATTTCCCTAGCTCCCACATATGAGTCACTTTTGGATGGGAGGTGTTTGCCTCAACCTCCATGGTTTTACCAAACCTCTACTCATCCTAGCTCCCACATATGAGTCACTTTTGAATGGGAGGTGTTTGCCCCAACCTCCATTGCTTTACCAAACCTCTACTCATCATGAAAAATCTACTCCCCAAGATGGAGTGGCGGCTCAATTGGTGGCCTCAAGTTCTTTGCTCCCAACGGTTCGTTAGCGACTATATTACTGTATGAGGAGGTTCGCACCCCCTCGCCTTGGCCATGGGAGGGCTTTCAGTTACCCAAGCGACGAGGGAGATCTCCTATTGCCGAAGAAGTGTTGATCAAGGATTTCAGAGACCGCAGTGCACTCCAAACATAAAACCCTAGCTCGTCTCAACTCTCTTATTATTTTATGGGGTGTCTCTTCATAAATTCGTTAAAATTTTTACAACTAATGAATTATAAAATTTTCATTTTATATATGAAATTTTCATTTTTATATAATTTATATAAAAATAAAATGAAAAGATAATTTGTAAAAAAAATCCTAAATAAAGTTAACCCCCCTCCCATTTGATGCTAATTCTTCCCTTCAAATTTGATCCATGAAACAAGCGAAACTAAGGACGAAGAATATGCTTGTTTTATTTGGGGTGTCATAAAATAAATAATGACCAGAACGTTGAATTGAATCAGATAATCCAATTCACTGGAGGCGAGTACGAACCTTCATAGCTCCAGCGCAAAAGCCACGCGAGACTTTGAAAACACCAGAAAATAAATCAATCTAAACTAAGAACGAATGTCGTTGTTTGATTTGCGGTGTCATAAAATACAACAGAATAATGATCAGAACGTTGAATTGAAACACACAATCAGATTCACTGGAGGCAAGTATGAATCTTCATGGCTGCAGTGCAAAAGGCACGCGAGACTTTGAAAACACAAAATTGATAAAAAAACCAAAAAGCGGAAAGCAAAACGATTCCTCGATCTTTTCTTCTGAGTTTTTTGATGTCTAAATATAGTAGAGTAAATAGAAAAGAATGAAGGCATTACCCACCTACATAGATATTGCCAATTTGTTTAATGCACGAGATAAGGTTATTTGTTGGGAAAGGAAAACAAGTGTTTCTGGAGCTATCATTCTCGTCGGCTGTCGCCGCCCACTTTGTTCTCTTTTGGTACTTGACAGCCTGTACTGAAATGTCCAGCCTTTGTGAAACAGTTGACGCAGAATAAACTAACCGACTTTCCTCTCCTTACTCTATTTTTCTTCTTTACTTCACGTTTATGCCGGTGTTATGCTTTTTAGGTGGGCTTGAGCAAATTGTTGATATATATAAAGAGACGGGAGGACCATGGTTTTGGGTCAGTCGATCGGTTTTAACGGAGCTGGAAAGAAATCAACTACTTTCTCTGTCGGTCATGAACCTAAATTATTACTGCCTATACTGTTTATATACTGCGCTGCATCCGCAATAGAACTATTATTCTTAAAGCCCGTAGAATTTATACTGTTTATGTGCTACAGAGCATTGAATTGTATATATCAGGAGGAAATATGAAGATAGGAGGGGCGCCTTTGGTGGTGAAGCAAGTGTGGTCGGCCCTGAACGAAGTGCTGAAATCGAAAGCAAATGCTCTCAAGTGCAGAGCAGCCCACGCAATGAAGGTGAAGGTTGTCGTTCGCGGTATCATTAAGAACAAGAAGATATTCGGTGCAATTTCTCACAAGATGAATTCCCTGTTTGGACATGAAGAAACTCAAAGCCATTCCAGAAACAACAATATGGCGTTGGCGTTGTATCATGCTTCCGCGCCCGACGATGAGATACCTTGTGAAGTACTTCAACAGTGCGAGCACGAATTGGATTATCTATACCACGCACTTCATGAATCGGAGACGCCTTCTGATAACCCTAGAAATTCTGTTTCAGTTATAGAGGGGCCACGAATGTCTACGTGCCCAGTAGAGGACGGGATCGACATTTTGGCCGAGGATTTCATTATAGGGTTTCGCAACCAAATGCTTTTGCAGAAACAATATTCTTTCCAACGATATCGGGAGATGTTAGACCGAAGCGTGTGAGCGTTAATAGTCTTGCATGGACATGGGGTGTTCAAAGTTGCAGAAGACAAGGCTTAGAAGATCAGGTCAAATTATTCAATCAGTGGACTGCGACGAGCATACGGAACTTGAGGAGAAGCATTCAGGATCGATGATTCGACTTGACGTCGCAGTTTATTGCAGATTGTCAAGTGCTATCAATTGCTCTGCGTAGTTTGTTTTTAATGGGGATAATCATTTAGGGTTTATTGTTTATATTTATGGATTCTGCTGCTTCTGTTCTTGAACCATGGCATGTTATATATTGGTCATTTTGACATGCATGTTATATATTGGTCATTTTGACATGAATAAATAAACTGTTGGTTACTTTGTAGAAATTAAATATTTAGGTTAAAAGGTTTAGATAATGGATATATTTAATATGTTTTTAGTGTTTAATTAAATATTGCTGGAATATTCTTAGTGGTCCCAATAAATCAATAGTTGTGATTTCAACCACTAACTTTCTCACTACATGTTTATTTTTTTACTTTCACTTAATCATATTTGAAATATTTTACTTTTACTTAATCATATTTGAAATTTACTATGATAGATAGCTGATTGCCCCTTTGAGTGATTAATTTTCCTACGTGGAGCTCTTACCGCGTCGATTATTTAATACCCACGGTTCAGTTATTTCAGCATTCACCAGCTACGAGTGACTTGTAGTTGTGAAATATTCTAATCTTTATGGATAATCGGTAATGGAGTAGGCTAACTAGGGAGAAATCTATTTTGTAGAACTGGAATATTTTAATTTTTTTTAAATAGATAATCCATAAATGGTAAATGAGTAGATTAATTTAGGAGCAATTTTTCTTTTTGAGTTTTATTTTTTCTGCCAAAAAAATGGGTCTAAATCCGGTTATTCTCATGAATTAAAGTTTCATGCATTTCAGAACCATATTTCAGGAGTTTTATCCCATTTTAAACCAATCCAAATACTCAAAAAGATCAAAATTTTAAATTAACCCACACCATCCAAACACATTTAATATTCTTAAAACTTTTAAAATGTTTAATATAATATTCTTAGCCTTCACGTCCAACAAAAAACATGTGATTTAGATCACTTGAACTTGGTATCTAGTTTGGATAAATTATGATTTATGGAAAGGCTTCCAGCTCATAGATAAGCTTGGAGGAAAATGTTGTAAATCTGCCCAAACTTTTTCTTACAAGGAAAAAAAATATAAGTGTTTACATTTTTTTAATATAGGGTTATTTTATAATAGTTAAAAATGATATCAAATAAATGTTTTCATTTATTTTTGTTTTGTTTTTTTTGAGTTTTTTTTATATTATTATATTGATGATGATCATTAACTTCTACTAAGATATAATTGGTCTATCAGATCTTAAGAGGATAAATAATTAAAAATGATATCAAATAAAATCTAGTCAATTCTTTTATTTATTTTTGTTTTGTTTCTCTTATGTGTTTTTTTTTCTTTATATTATTATATTGATGATGATCATTAACTTCCACTAAGACATAATTGGTTACTTGTGATTCTTTAG
The DNA here is from genome assembly GCA_009831015.1 of Picea engelmannii. Lineage (NCBI taxonomy): Eukaryota > Viridiplantae > Streptophyta > Pinopsida > Pinales > Pinaceae > Picea > Picea engelmannii. Next base: position 475,223 of record ML791192.1, read on the forward strand.
AATTTTGTTAAGCATTAAGAGAAGCTTTCCAAGATCACCATACTTTTGTTGAGTTAAGAGATTAGGAAGGTTGGTAGTGTGACATATATTTTGAAAATGAGAACTAATATGGGTATAGGATTTATAATTTAAGAGAAAGTTCTTTTCATCTTCAACCTTCTTAGTGTCACAAAGGTGACACACTCTTTCATTCCATGGCTTTTTATGAATTGACCAATGCCTAGCTTCACTATGGAACTCATGAGAATTTGTTCTTATTTTAGCAATGCTTATTGTTTTCTTTACACATATAGATAATTTTGATCTTCTAGATTAGGGTGGATTACATCTTTATAATACCTTAATTTTATTTTTTCCTCTAACTTTTTATTACACCACATTTTCTCCTTAAATTTTGATATGACTTGTTTTTAATATTATCTTTATTCTGCAAAATGGTGTCTTCCATGATTCCCCAATAGTTTAGCCAAGATAGGGCATCTTTATGCTATCCTCTCTTGACTCTATTGTGATTATGACTCAATTTTGAAGCAATTTTGGGAAGCCTCTTATCTTCCATGTTGTTTAACTTGTCCTTATACATTAGGTATCTAGTCATACCCATGCTTTGAATGAGGGAAAGGCTTGTTTCTAAGAGATTCCTTTAATTTTGAGATTATAGTTTTTAAAATTCTTTTGTATTTGCTCTATCTTTTCTAAATTATATTTGTTTATTTCACATTAAATTTATTATTATTATATTTTTAATTTTATAACATATCATATATTATTTTCATATAATAAAAATGATCACACTATTATAATTATTATAATTTTTTTAAATGTATTTATTTTTATAAATGTAATTATTCATCTTAAATTTATTATTATTATATTTTTAATTTTATAACATATCATATATTATTTTCATATAATAAAAATTACGACACTATTATAATTATTATAATTTTTTTAAATTTATTTATTTTTATAAATGTAATTATTCATCTTAACGTATTTTTATATATAATAAAACTTTGCAAATATTTAAAGAGATTTCACAATTATTTAACCATGTATTCTATAAAATAAAATAATTTAATAATTTATTCTTTATTATTATAATTTCATTGACTCTTTTAATAAAAATGTTTTAATTCCATTGACCCTTTCTAATGAAAATGTTTTGAATTATCAACCTAATACTATATTAATAAATCAAAATCCAAACCCTTTTAAATAAAAATACCTAGAATTGTTTCAAACTAATATATAAAATGCTAAAAATACTATATTAATGAATCAAAATCCAAATTGATTATTCGCCACATTCTCGTTCTTCTAACATTCCAAGATAAGGAATTAAAAACCTATTCCTAAGCGTCTCAAATCACGTGAAGCACAAATCATGTATGACACAAAGTTCAGTCTATCTGTATATTTTATCAACGTGTCTTTTACGAAGAATCTTCAAGAAATATCCAAGGGGCATTTCCTTGAAAATCTCTTGCAATCCATTTTGATGTCATAAGTTTCCCTTGCATACATATATTCAAATAAGCACATTATCCTTTCTACTCATTTTAGAAATTGGTAAGTTTATAGCTGAAATGTTTTAAATAGGATAGTTGTAAAAATAAAAGGATTTAAAATAATGTAATAAAATAATATTATAATTAAAATGACATAATGATGAAATATTTTATTAATATTTATTTAAATTAATTTGCTTTATTAAATATGTGTTTGGTTTTTTTGTGATAAAGAGAAATCAATTTTAAAAGGTTAATTTTTTCTAACACATCTTTTCTTACACATATACAAATAAAGATTTTACATTTCATATGAAAATAAACATACTGTGAATGCTTTCACATAAAGTTATGATTGAAAATAAGGTGGAAAATATGTATGATTAATTAAGTAATAGTTTTGTTTTTATTGTCGAAAAACAACCATGAGTTGGAGACAAATTTGTACAAGATACACTGTAAGTTGGAAACAGTTTCATTATATTTATTAATATAATAAATTTTCTTGTCTGAAAAAAGAAAAAGTTATTACGCCTACACCTATTGACAATGGGCACAATTAATGATCTTTTAATCTTATTTAACCTTAAACCCTAATCTCATGGCTATGCATTGAAGATGCTGACATATTCTTAGTAGTCCTCCAAAATCAATGGATCAGATTTATTGTTCATAACTTTCTTGCATTTATCAAGGCATCCGTTAACATATTTACTTTTTCACATTTACCTAATCATATTAAGAAATTACTATCCAACCATATAATTACCACGTTTAGTTGATTACCAATAATTAAAATCTATTAAACTTTTTTCTTGCCAAGTTTGGATTATTACCAGGGACTGCTTCATCTTCATTGCCATGGATCCCATTTCCACGGATCCCATGTATGTGAATTGTGATACCACGTTCTGCGTACGTTTCTGGAGAGCCGACAGGTGAAGAGCGCAGAGCCACCAGGTGAAGAGCGCAGGAAGGTGAAGAGTCGTAAAGTGCTGTTAAGTTTTAATTCTAGGCATTTCACATAATTTGTTTTAAATCTATCTTCATACATGCTAATATTTTTAATCAGTGTCATGCAGGTTGCACTCTCATGAAGGTTGCAGTTCCAGTTCAAGTTTGAGCGGACAATGATCTGAAATTTATAATTAGGGTTTATAATTTATAATTTTTGATTTATAATTGTGTTTATTAATTCTTATATGTAATGTAATTTTGGAGGTTTTATGTAATGTACCAGCTATTTGGGCACCATCGTCACCGATGTACTTTTTAGTAGCAACTATTTGGCTGGTTACAGACGCAATGGTAGAGTCGGATCGAGAAGCAACTTGGCCAGTTACAGACGCAATGGTAGAGTCGGATCCAGAAGCAACGGACCCGTTGACTCATATGCTTCAAAGGACTTGCCATTGCTTAAATACATTGGTTGTTGGAAAATTTTCATTTACTCTTCCATTAGGGTTCGATTTTGAATGATTGTGCTACTTAAGCCGAAACATTTTTAAGGTTTTAATCTATTGTCAAGGTTCGCGCGTGCACAGTACAGGTCGGGTAGTGGATTCTTTTGGTGGGTATGTTTTCGTAGAAAAAAGCCTTTGTTTACTACATTCCTCCATGTCCCGTATTATTAAATTTATGATTAAGGAAATAACAACTTCACGATTTTTTGCTGATTCGTTAGGGGTTTACTTCCCATACTCAGAGAATGAATCTTGCCTACATTTATTATATGATTTTGGCGAAATAAATTCGCCATCGTATATTGTCTTTATAGTACTTAATTTGAGATATTTTCCAAGAAAATTTTGCTTAGTTTTGATTCGGTGTAAAATTACTTATATCCATGCTAAGAATAACCGCATTATGTTATCCTGCCCATAATATTCTTAGTTTTTTCACATTTCCTGCTCATAATATTCTTAGTTTCTTCACATTTCCTGTATGGTTTGTTTTTGCCCGAGTCTTATATACAAATACATTTAAGAATTTCGCTTACTCAAAATGCTCATGTTGTTTTGTGGAAACATTCGCCCCTTAGAAGTTCTTATCAGAGAGGAAATATTTTATTTTGTTGTGATTCTGTACTCCACAATAGGAAATG
>ML791192.1:500902-542122 GCA_009831015.1 Picea engelmannii
ATGAAATAGGGTCCAGATCTGAAAACTAGATCACGATCCTCTGTCCTCGAGAAGCTGAAGACAAAAAAACCCCTGCCTACTGCGCACGTAGAGACTTTTCCTTGTATCAGCGACTTCCAACGATCATCCATCCATGCCTCCACTGTTTTGGGACTGGGCCATAACCCCGTAAAATTTTCGATGAGGGCATTTTCTACTAAAAGAAGGGCAAGATTGCATGGCTCCTCTGGAGATAGCTCCAGCGAAGGGATCTCTTCCCTCTTCTTAAAAAACTTAGACGAGAAAGAAGGCTTGGATTTCGGTCCTGCCGAACGGACTAACGCTTTGAATGCTTCCAAAGGATCTTCTTCCATCTCGGCAATCGGATTTGGAGCCACCGTAGCAGGGCGCCGACCACCAGCAAACAAATCACAGAGGTGGCGACCACCAACAAACAAATCGCAGAGGCACCGACCACCAGCAAACTCGCAGAGGGAGGTCGATTGCTGCTCCAAAACGCGTGAAAAAACGCAGGGGGGACGCTCACGCCGATCCGCGGCGTGTGACCTGCTGCTACAAACGAATCCGCGCCCCTGCAGTTGAGAAACTAGAGAGGAGACGGCTAGGGTTTAGGCCCTAGCCGCAATGGATTTCCGCTTCGTTTCATTTCGTCGATCTGAAGATTTCAATATTAACACGTCTCAAAACTAAAAAGTTGAAGGACATGGGCGTGGGCTTTGATCCACTTATGTGTGCACGGGTCACGATACCATTTATTATAGTATCTCTGGGTGCAACCACACGTTCGACCACTACCTCAAGGTGTCCCCATGGCTCCAGGTAAAGCCCTCACGAGAATTGAACCTTGCCCAACGGTGAAAAACCCCTCGCTTTCCACCATTGGATCCAACCCCTTTGGGCGACTTGTCTTATTATTGCGAAACAAAGTTACAATATAAATACTATCGACTCAATTTACAACATGGGTAGAGTCGCACAACTCGCCTCACCTCACTAAGTCAAAACGCTCATAAATAGATCCTCCCTCAAGAGACTTCCATGTCACAACAATCTTCGCACACTGTGGTTTGCCCTAAACGTGCGCCCGCCACAGACTTGTTGTCTCTTCTTTGTCGCAAGAGTCACTAAACTAACCCAAGACTTTAGTCTACCTCATGGCGTGCCCTCCATAGACTTGCATCAAGACTTCTGAATTTTTCCTTGGCTACTTGCCTTCTCCATGCCTTGTTCGCTCCACTTGCTCACTTGATTTCCTTCCTTGTTTGCTCGTTATGCCTTCTTGGTTCATCCACCTTATGTTCTTATATGGACTCCAATTGTCTCCTTCACGAACCGTCAAGCCCTTTGGGTGTCATGCCCCCTTCACAAAGAAACGTGTCCCTTTGTGAACCAACACATCCATCGAACCTGTGCGCTCGTGAACCTTCTTGTCCTTTCGGACTAGCGCACGCTATCACCTAGGTGCTCTACTCATGCCAATGCACACCATCCACATGGGTGCACCCTTACCTTGTGTGTTTCCTTGAACTGACCAACTTGACTCGTTGTGCGTGTGTCGATGGGGTCAATCGACCTCTCCAATGTACCTATGCTACCAAGGGCAAGTGGGTCCACTTGTTGGGCACATGCCCAAGTCACCATGTCCTTGCCCAAATGCAGCCCAATTCTATATCCTCCATCATAAATCAAGTGAGGCGTGTGGCCCGTTGGGTCTATTTGTCACCATCGTGCGCCCAAGGTGCTCTTGTCGATGCCTATAAGACTTTATATGCCCAACCAATCACATGCTCCGTGTGTTCTCTTGACCAACTCGTTGTCGAGTTTTCCCAAGGATGGCACGCGATTTGTGGGTGTTGCGAAGAGATTTACATCCTCCCCCACTCAAACTCGTTGTTGTCTGTGGCAACATCCATCGATATCCATGGCACCTTTTCCCCGTCTCTGAATCTCGTCACTACTCAACAATTGCTAACTTCCCAACTATAGTCAAAGGGACCTCCCCTCAAGAAGATCCTCAAGGTGTGTTCAAGTGTTGGATTCTCTTAACCCATGGTGGCTTCGATACTTTGACTATGTTGTCTATGTGTCATGTGCATTGGATCCTCTCAAGTTCCAAACTAGTTGGGTGATCAATCCAACTATCATGTCTGTCCCTAGAGAATTCACGTCTACACATCTAACAAACCGTTTCTTGTCTACATCATCACCATTTCTTCCAACTCCTCTTGGTCTTGTTGAGTCTCCCACTGCACCCTCAACATGTTCACTTTAACTTAGTGGAACTTCTCTTGAACCTTTTCATTCTTTACAAGGTCTTGCCCCCTGTCACTGATTGACAAGTTGCCTCCACAACCTATCTATCATTTTTCAACTTCCCTACTAATTATTATGACACCTTCCACAAAGCATAGTTAGTCACACTCCTTGCTCTCGGCAGTGAATCTCCATCTCCTTTGTTTAGTAGGCAGAGTGTACCCAATAGCTACCACCAAGGCTATTGGTGTACATCATATCTAACTTTTTCTTTGCGCATAAGAATCGCAAGACCAACCTAACTTCCTTTGATGTGCATCCCAACTCTTCAAGTTGTTCAACAATAAGTCGTAAGTCATATATCCCCATGGCCTTTCTACAAAAGTTTATGATCGTTGTGGGGTGTCGGTCTACCACTTCTACTTCTTTCATGTCAGTCTCCAAGTCCAGTTGAGTAAGCTCCTCCACGCATTGTCTTGACTCAACTCTTGAAGTCTCTGTGGTGAGTAAGTCTACGAACTGATCCTCCACAACGTATTTGGCCTGTAATTGATAAATATTCACTTGATGATGCCCCACTTTCTCCATGGAAAGTGAAGAGTCCAAATGTCCCTTATAATCAAGTTCATGGTTATGAGGTTTCCTCAATCGACCAACTTTCCCCATGGTCTCCTTCACGAAATTTTCATCGATGCCAATTCTTTCTCTTCTTGACCCAGACTACTCAAAGATGTTTTGGTGTAGATGAATTCTTGTTGTTGTGTCACATTGCAAGGTCTATCCATGCTTCCACTAACCCCTTTTACCAACCTGATCATAGATATTCTAGGCATCCTCCTGAGCTTCCTCTTCATCGGTAGGGGTGTGCTTGGTGCTTTGGCCTCATCCAAGAATACTAAGAAAATTTTGTGAATGAGAGCAGTTGCTTTGGAAAGTCTAAGGAAGTCTAACCCCAATACCATCACGTGATCTTCCAATGGAGCTACCAATAGATCCATGTTTCCAAACCACTCTCCCACTCTCAATGATGCAAAGAAAACAATCCTCACCACTGACACTACCGCTGAGTTCATCATTTTACATAATCCCATGCTTCTCTCAGGTTTGCAATGAAGTGACTTTGTGGCTCGTTCGCTCACAAAATTATGGGTCGTAACAGTGTCAACCAAGGATTTCATCTTCAACCCACTTATTGTTTCACTCACAAAGTAGAGTCCCTCAACTTCTTCACTTTGTAAATATTGTCCTCAACCTCTTGTATTGAACTCATCCATGTGTTCCACTAACATCTCCATGACTTCTTTCATTTCTTATGTCAAAATTTTTTCTTGAACCGTCTTTTTCAAGGGTTTGGGATCTTTTTTTGTTGGTGTGATTTGAGCCTCCTCTTTTCCAACCAACTAATCCAACCTTCCTCTTAATGGGAAATCCCTCATAAGATGATTGTTCAAACAAAAATAACACTCAACCATCTTACCTTTATTTTTTAGTGGCATGGGATGACCCTTTGTCGTTATGTTGGCTTCATGTTGGGTGCTCTCCTCCCCAAGTGATCCGATCACAACCTATGTCAAGATCTCAATTCCCCTTTCCAATGCCTTCAATTTGTACCCTGGACTCCATTTGTGCATTGAATTCATCCATCCTCTCCAAACCTTCTTGAAGCTTCATGAATCACTGAGTTACATTGTTTCTCTTGATCTTCCAATCTTCTTTACCCATAGTGTGCATCCCAATATTAGATTGGTGAGTACTTTTGGTTATTTCCAAGATTCACCTTCCACTTGTCCCATGGAATATTCCCACTACTCTAGCTTTTTGCAGCATGATCCAAGTCACTTGGCCTAATTCCCAAGAGTTCTACGCAACATCCCACATTGTTTCAAGTCTTTTTGTAGAAAATCACCTTCCTAAGTCCAAACTCTTTCATTCCCAAAGTTTTTTCTCAAACCACTTGGGACAGAACAACCCACCTTACCAAACCATTCACCAAGGTCTACACCCAAACCGACTCTGCAATAGAACAATCCACCTCACCGAACCATTAACCAAAACTCTGAGATCAAATCTGTGACATGTCTTACAATTCACTTTGTGATGATTTCTACGACCACCCACCCTGTGCAAGTGCTTCATTTCATCAAAACATATGCTCTTGGTCTATACAAGGTGTGCTCCAATAAAAATATTCCGCCACACTTTCAACGATTACATGTGTTGTAAGTTTGATGCCAGCCATTTCTGGGATGAACTGGTTCAACCAACCGAACTGTCCACCAAGTCTACAATATAATTCCAACTTTCCCACTGAGTTGTCTTTGCAATTAACTTTTAAATCACATGTTCTCTATCACCATTGTCACCATCGCAGTAGTATAGTGTGCTTCAAGATCTGATACCATATATCACGAAGGTGACAAAGTGGTGAAGAGCTTGTCAAGCAGTTCACCAAGACGAACCTAAACTTGTCCCTACTCGACTAGTTTTGTTTTGCACTATGATACCACTTATCAGAACCCCCTTGGATACCCTCTCGGGATACTAAGTATCATCCTCTCTCTGGTGAATGCAAAACTGCGACAGGTCTCACTTGGTAGCTTGAAAACACTAAAGATATTTTTCCCAGACTACACCTCTTCACCTAGAGCATACACATACTTTGTTCTAGGCTACATGCAAGTCACACTCCTACTTGATGTGACTCACTTGTATACTTAGAAAATTTTTCAACAGTCTTAACACTTAGTCATGTAAGAATACATTCACGAAACACGTGAAATAGAGTCAACACTTGTGAAACATGCAAGAGACATACACTGATCCAGATTATATTGAGAATGAAATGAAATACAAACAAAACTACAACATAGAACACATAAATATAGTTTAACCCAACTTCTATTAATGAATAAAATAACAGAATAATGTAGAAAATGAACTGGCTAGATTGGTGGTAGTTTATCTCTAAAGAGAAAGAGATGTCATCTACACTCAATCACAACAATAATTACATCACACTCCATTGCATACTCAAAGGAACTCTTTCACCTTGATTATATATGAGAGAGTGAGAGGAGAATAATTCCCTTGATTCATTGGGATAAATTAGTTCAAGTTTACAAAATTCCATAGGCATGTAAAACACCATGACTTTTTGGGAGGTAACCCATCCTAGTACTACTCTAGCCCAAGCGTGATTAACTATGGAGTTTTGATGGGATCTAATGCATTAACACTATAAGCATTTACATATGACCACGAGGCAATATTACATGAGGGTTGTAATTAACAAATGGAGATGGAATTACATTACATTCCACATCAAAAGGGTGAATATCATGATTTATCAAAACCATAGGCTTGAAAACATATTTGATTCAATGAAAAAGGTGGATGGCCACCAAAATCCACCTGGATCATGCAAGTATAGTGTGGGAGGAATCAACGGTGCCTAACACTTGAATTTTCTTATTATTGCGAAATATAGTTACAATATGAACACTACCATCTCGGTTTACAACATGGGAAAAGTCACATGACTCGCCTCACCTCACCAAGTCAAAAACACTCATACAAAAATCTCCTCCCAATAGAATTCCATGTCACAACAATATTTGCACACTATGTGGTTCACCCCAAACATGCACCCACCACAAACTAACCATCTCTTCTATGTCGCAAGAGTCACCAAGCTAGCCCAAGACTTCGGTCTACCTCATGGTGCACCCTCCAAAGACCTGCGTAAAGACTTAATTGAATTCTTCCTTGCCTACATGTATTCTCCATGCCTTGTTCGCTCCACTTGTTCACTTGCTTGCCTTCCTTGCTTTCTCATTATTCCTTCTTGGTTCATCCCTCTTGTGTTCTTATATGGACTCCAACTGTCTCCTTCATGAATTTTTTTTCCCTTTCTTGGACCAACACACCCATCAAACACATGCACTCGTGAACCCTCATGTCCTTTTGAACCAGCATGCTCCTCATGCCGATGTGCCCCATCCACATGTGTGCACCCTTACCTTGTTTGTTTCCTTGAACTGACCAACTTGACTCATCGTGGGTGTGTCATTGAGGTCAACCAACCTCTCCAACATGCTCATGATTTCAAGGGTAGGTAGGTCCACTCCTTGGGTATGTGCCCAAGTCACCCCATCCTTTCCCAATTGCAACCCAAATATTCACCCCCCGTCACAAGAAAAGTGAGGTGCATGCCCCCTTGGGTCCGAAAATCATCGTCGTGCACCCAAGGTGCTCATTCCCTTGCCTATAACACTTCATCCACCCAACTGATCACATGCTCCTCATTTTCTGTTTACCAAATCGTTATCGATTATTTCCAAGGAGAATGCATTCTAGATGGGTGTTGCAAATGGATTTATAGTTCCTACTTCAGCTTGTTGTCGATTCTTTCCAAGGAGCGCGCATTCTTGGTGGGTGTCGCAGATGGATTTATAGTTCCTAATTCGGCTCATTTTCTTTCTTTAAATATTTTTATTATTCGGCAAGAGAGAGATGGATTTGATACCTTTAAATAAACTATGATTCATAAATACAGAGTTACAAATAAATTTTATATTTCTTATATGAAGAAATTTCAAATAAATTATAATAAAGTAATAAAATGATAGAAATTTAAGATAAATTTGTTTTAGGTAAGATGATAAATTCTAATTAGGGGTAGTATTTGGTTTCATGTATAATATCAAGGCTAGATGTTACTAAAAATCATATGACGCCAATATAGTAGTTTCATCCATAATGATAAGGGATGTTGGCTTTCTTGTGACCTAAAACTACTTTTAATTTGATAAGAGTTGATACCTTGGACTTAAACTATTAATAGGTCATTTCATAGGGTGTGGTTTTCCTTGAATTATGATGATGAGTGAGTTTTTTGCAGGTTGATTGAGTTATGACAAGTAGAAAAAAAGAAGAAGATAAATAATAATAAAATAAAACTATTGGATGAAGTAGTAAATAACAATAATGGAAGACAAAAACAAAGCATAACAATAGAGTGATAAAATCATTGAACAACATATATATCATATAGTAATCAATTTTAATTGTTTTCTCTTAAATGTGATGGTGATGATGATGATGGTTAACCACCACTACAAATTTGGCTATTCAAACCTTAAGAATGGTAAGGAATTACTTGGTTTGCTTTAAATTTTTATTGTTGTGATCTAAAACTTTTAAGAGAGGGTTCCAACTCAACATAGTTATATTGAGTTAAAAGGTTGGGAAGGCTGGTATATATTTTGAAATAGTGATTTAATGTGGGTGTATGATAGTCTAAGAGAAAGTGCTTTTCAATTTAAATCTTGTTAATGTCACAAAGATGACCAATTATTTCAATCCATGGGATTTTAGGAATTGTTCAATGCCTTGCTTCACTATGGAGCTCAAGAGAATTTGTTCTTATTTTAGTAATGTTGATTATCTTATTTACAATAGTCAAAACAAAGCGAATTTTAATCTTCTAGATTAGGGTTGTTCACCTACTTATAGTACCTTAATTTCCTTTAATTTTCTTTTATCCTCTAATTCTTAATTGCACCACAATCTCTCCTTAAATTTAGATGTAATAATATTTTTAGTATTTTTGTTATTCTATAAAGTGGCCTTTTCCTTAATTCCCTAATGATTTATCCAAATCTTGGCATCTTTCTGCCATTGGAATTTAGGTCACGAGTGGTTTTGAATAGAGTTTGAAGCAATCTTAGGGAGCCTCTTTTGTTCCATGTTATTTATCTTGTTTTTCTACATTAGGTACCTAGTCATTGTAACATCCCTAGTCACCAACTGGGCTATGCCACTTAAAAAATTTCTTACTTTGATACCAATTTCTAACGTTCTCAACACAGAGCTAGCCATGCCACACAAAATTAAAATTCTGATACCATGATTTTAAATAATAATTTTTCATATGAACATAGTTAAGCAGAAAATAGTAACAACATGTATGCAACAATAAAAACTCATATAGAATTTTAACCATAGAGTTTCCATGATAGAAAAACCATAATTACATACACACAAAAATTGAAATAATCACATTAAAGACACTTATCTCGGGAAAATAAACACCAACTACATGCAAACCTTCCATGTTCCTCCCAGCCTTCGACCGCGTTGCTCATAACTCTCAACAACAGGTCACCCCCGAGCTGGGGATAAACTCTACCAGGGAAAATGAAATACTAAGCCATTCTAAAGTCTAATAAGTAGCATAATTGTTTTTTCCAAGGTGCCAATTGTTGCAACTAGCCTACGATATCTCATTCCCCACATGCATATCCCACCCCACGAAGTGTGCCATGTATCTGCTCAACAGTCCCTTGACTTCTCCACTTCTCTTATGGAGCTTCAACAACAGGGAGACCATGAAGTATTCAATCCTCGTAGCTATTTCCTAGCGCACCAGGGAACAATTCTAAGTAGTCTCTCACCTACAGAACTACTCATGGTCCTGAAAACCTGCTTCCTTAGTAATATGGTCAGACAACTGATTCTTTAATTCATCTCTTGTGCTAACAATACAAGTATAGGTTCCTCATCACAATCCAATAATGTAAGGTACGACTCATAGTTGCTTCTCTGTGAAGGAAAAATCAATACTCCTGATGATAATCTGAATAATACCTAATGTCAATAATCTCCCTTCGTACTATATCCACACACACACAAAGACACACACACACACACACACACACATATATATATATATATATATATATGCATGTGTCTTTTAGGACACTTGGCACTCCAAGTGACTCCCTTGTCCATATTTTTGAGACTTAGGATATATAATAATATCCATTGCTTTAGCATTAAGGAATAATATTATAATATTCCAATGAGATTAATCCCCCTATCTTATCCCCTTTCTTTCCCTTTTCTGGTGGAGTTTATCCCCCCATACTCTTTTACATGGTTTGGTATACATGCAACGATGTATTTTTCATTAATAATATGAGTGTTTACATATTACAAAAGTAGGCTCACTGGTCTTTAGCATATAGGCTCTCCGACCTAATAATCACATAAGCCCTCTAGCCTATAGCAACTCGACTCACCATCCTATAAACATTTACATTTATATGTCAATTGGGGTTTGGCCTAGGGGTATTACATTCCCTTCCCCCTTATTTTATGCATTATCCTCAATGTAATATATACACATATACAATCAAAACTTAATATCTTTCAAAATATGTGGATACTCTTCCTGCATAGCCTCTTCACGCTCCCAAGTTGCATCCTCAGGACCATACCAGATCCATTGGACCTTTACTAGCCCTACGACTCGATTCTAGATTTGGTTGATCCTCTGATCCAATATGCATACCATATGCACTCAAAAGTCATCATCCGGCTCCACCTGAATCACATTCCAATCAATGACATGATTAACATCAAGTACATACCTTTTAAGCTATGATACATGGAATACGTTGTGAATACTTATTGATGCAGATAAAGAAATCATGTATGCTATAGGACCAATCCTTTCTAGGATTTCAATTGGCCCACAGTAGAAAGTTGCTAGCTTTGAACAATTTCCCAATTTCAGGGAACTTCTCCTTGCCTTTACTTTTAGGAACACATGGTCACCCATTTTAAATTCTCTATGTTTTTTTCCCTTATCAACATATCTTTTGTTTCGGTCTTGGGAAACCTTTAAATTCTGTTTTATTTTCATTAATTGTTCTTCCATTACTCTGAGTAATTATGGCCCAACCACTGCTATGTTTGTTGTTTTGTCCCAACTTACTGGCGTGTTGCACTTTCTTCCATAAATATATTCAAATTTGATCATCTTTAGGGATGCTTGATACCCATTGTTATAATAAAATTCCACCAAGTGCAATTAATCATCCCATTTGGATGGTTTATCTATTACATACATCCTTAACATATCTTCAATCACTTGATTTACTCTCTCTATTTTCCCATCAGACTCTAGAAGATAGGACATGCTAAAGTTCAGATTGGTACCAAACCCTTTTAATAATCCTTTGCGAAATTTTAAGGTAAATTTTGGATCTCTATCAGTCACAATGGTCTTGGGTATACCATGCAGTTGAGCAATTTCCTTCATATAAATGTCAACCGTGTTGATTGCCTTGTGAGTGAGATTTACTGAAATAAAGTGGGAATCTTTAGTAAGATTGTCCACCACCACCATGATGGAATCATGTTGCTTGATTGTTCTAGGAAGCTTGGTGATGAAATCCATTGTTACAACTTCCCACTTCCACTCAGGAATGGGTAATGGTTGTATCAAACCAACTAGGTGTATTTTCTTAGCCTTGACTTTTTGGCATTCCAAACATTTGGCAATAATATCAACAACTTATTTCTTCATCCCCAGCTAGTAGTATTGGCTCTTGACAAATATAATAGTTTTCTGGTAACCGGGGTGTCCAGCATAAGGCACATTGTGCATTTATTTTAAAATTAGGTTTTTCAATTCTTAATAATTTAGCACATAAATTATGCCCCTATACATGAGAATGCCACCCTTTTCCAACTTGTAGTCTTCAATTTTTTTTCCGTGAATTACCCTGGTATAACTTTGTCCTTATGTCCTTGTACTGCAAATCTGATTTTGCAGCTTCTAAAATTCTATCTTTTAAGTATGATTGGTACATGCTAATGGTCGTAGCATGCATCTCATGCACCCTCTTGCTGAGTGCATCATCCACCTTGTTTTCTTTACCTTTGGTATGTTTTATATCAAAATCATATTCACTAAGGAAAATATAACCATCTTCTTTGCCTGGCATTTAGAGTTGGTTGTTCAAACACGTATTTCGGACCACTATGGTCTATCCTTAACTCAAATATTTTCCCATGAGATATTTCCTCCACATCTTCAAGGCATGCACTATGGATTCCAACTCCAAATCATGAGTATCATGGTGCCTTTCATGCTCCTTCAACTTCCTTGATTCATAGCACACCACATACCCATTCTAACTAAGGATTCCACCCAGTCTGTATTTGCATGCATCAGTGCATAAAATGAAATCTTCATTTTGATTAAGAATCATTAGCATTGGAACACTTGTTAATAATTGCTTCAAGTGTTGAAAACTTCTTTCATAATCCAATGTCCACTCAAACCTCACTCCTTTATTTTGCAAAGAAATGATTGGGTGTGAAATCCTTAAGAATCCTTCAATAAATATTCTATAGTAACTTGCAAGGCCCATAAATGACCTCACCTCCGAGAAATTCCTTGGAGTTTTCCATCCTTCAATGGCCCTTATCTTTTCTGGATCCAATGTTATTCCTTCCTCTGAGATGATATGGCCCAAATAATGAATTTTCTTCTGGTAGAATGAGCATTTTCTCAATTGGAATACAACTGATTCTCTCTCAATACCTGTAACACCATTCTTAATTGTTGTTCATGATCTTTACTAGACTTAGAATATATCAAAATATCATCCAAAAAAGAAATAACGAACTTATCCAAGTAATTCATGAATACACCATTCACGAGACACATGAAGACAACTGGTGCATTTGACAACCCAAATGGAACCACTGTGAACTCATAATGACCATACCTTGTTTGAAAGGAAGTCTTGCTAATGTATTCTTCTCTAATTCTTACCTGATGATAGCCTAACCTAAGATCAATCTTGGAGAATATTTTTGCATCTTTTAATTGATCAAAGATGTCATATATTCTTGGCAAAGGGTATTTATTCTTCACAGCTACCATGTTTAACTACCTAAAGTCAATGGAAAGTCTCAATGTTCCATATTTTTTCTTCACAAATAGTACTGGGGCACCCCAAGGTGACACACTTGTTCATATATACATGTTCTTTAGAAGTTCTTCCATTTGCATTTGCAATTCATTTAGCTCTGGTGTACTCATCCTATAAGGAGCCTTAGATACTGGGGTTTCTCTCAGCACAATATTGATGGGGAAGTCAATATATATTTTGGGTGGAAAACCTGGTATTTCCTTGAATACATATTATAACTCCTTTAGGACTCCATAGTCTTCAATATTTGGTAACTTATATTTAGGTGTCTCTTCCATATGTGTTGCAAATATTTGACACCCTTTTTTGTAACTCTTCATCAGTTTCCAGACTGAAATTTCTCTGATTGTTACTACCTTGGGAATTCTTTGCAATGCTCTTACATTCCATTTCTCATATAATCAAGTAAATGACTTACTATAAAAGTCTAGGAAAACATGATGTTGGTTCAACCAATCCATACCAATTAGGAAGTCACGGGAACCTAAAGGTATGATGTTGAAATCTGCCTTGGTGCTCAATCGATTCATGTCCATTGGGCATGCCTTAACCATATCAACAATTTTTCTTTTAGATCATGTAGCTAGCTGCACCATCCAAGGTTTTCCAAGATTTCTTCTTTGCAAATTAAATATTTCCACAATCTTAGGATCTAGGTAACTATGACTAGCTCTTGAATCAATTAAAATAACAATGGTTTGATTGTTGATTTTACTTTCCACTTCAATCATGTGTGACCGAAACTCATTTTTCTTGTTATCTAGAGAAACATAGATCCTTGGTACACTTCTTCCCATGTCCTCCATTATTTCATCTTGTTGTATATTGTAAGCAGTCTTCACTTTTCCACCTATGTTAGGGCAATCTCTCGACACATGATCTCCTCCACAACCCCAACATTGAATAGGTGGTTGCATTGATATTTCCCTATTCTCTCTGTCATTTTGAGTTCTTTAGAGGTTGGATATCCCTGAGAATTATTTATGAAGATTGGTGGCTTGGTGCCCCTCTTCCTCTGGTCCAACATATTTTTCTTTTTGTTTTCCCACGTCCTTTTGAAAAATTGGTCTTCCTTTATGTTGATCATACAGGAATTTAACCCTCCTTATAGTTTCCTCTAGTGTCTTGGGATCGTCATATTGTATCTTATCACTGATAAATGATGGAAACCCACTCAAATACCTTTGAATGTTAATTTTCTCATCCTTGAAGAAATAAACGCACTTTAGCAACTCTAAAAACCTCCTTTCATATTCATCTATGGTCATATTCTCGAGCTTGAGTTCAAAGAAATCTTTCATTTTATTATCATAGTATCTCTTAGTCAAGTATTTATTTTGGAAATACCTCTTGAATTCCATCCAAGTCACCTTCTTCTCATCAATGTGTTGTACTTGCACAAATTAATCCCACCACATTGATGCTTTTCGTTTAAGCTGATAGGTGGAAATTCTTCCTTTTTCTTCTGAGGAATAATTATGTAATTCAAAATACTTCCTCATGCCTAGAAACCATGTCTCTACATCCTCATCCTTCTTGTTCTCACCATCAAATGTAGGAGGCTTTATGTTTTTCATTTCCCTCTAAATTTCATCCACTCTAGACTTCTTTTCTTGATTCCTAATAGGGGATGGACTTGCACTACTATGTGATCTTCTAATTGAATTCCTTGGAGAAATATGGTGATGTCTGCTAACACTTCTTGTTCTTCTCCTCTTATCATGAGACATGTGATTCCATGATCTGCTTGACCCAGTCTCCTTATCCATCTTCTTCTCTATTTTGTCCAAGCTTTGCATTAACCTGATGTTGAAATCTTCCTTTTGCTCCTTAGATTTCATAAGCCTCTCGTTATCAACTTTATAATTCTAGACATCCTTTTACATGCCTTTTATATTCTATGCCAAGTTCATGGTTTCTTCCTTTCCTTTTCCATTTCCATTTGAATTTGTACCTTCATTTCCTATATTGACATACAACCCTCTAATATCATCTTCATGGTTGTAAGCCCTCTATGCATCCTCCGTGATTTTGATCTTTGTGTTGATCCTATTTTGATATAAATGTTGCTAATTCTGCAAAATGTGTAGGCAAAAAAAAATTTAGTCTGAACAATTTACAATTACATAAACTTCATATGATTTTGTTCCAATAATGTATCGGAATTCTTTAGTTCATTAATCCACCCGAAAAGTCTCAATACTTAGATTATTTTCATCTATGCGGACTCATAGACTCATAGACTCATGGAAGCATAACTCTCCCTTTCATAAGTCCATTTGAAGAGTTCAAATACTTAACCATTTTCCTCTTTTCAGACTTGCTGACTCACAGACTCATGGACACATAATGAGTCCCATCACTTAATCATTTTTCCACTTCTTCGAACTTTTGGACTCGCAAAATCACAGACTCCCAATGAGTCCCAACACTTAGTCACTTTTCCACTTCTTTGGACCTTCAGACTCGTGAACTTGCAGACTCATGGAATCCCAATGAGTCCCAAAAATTAGTCACTTTTCCACTTCTTCATACTCGCAGACTCATGGAATTACAATGAGTCCCACACTTATTTACTTTTCCACTTATTCAGACTTGCGAACTCACAGACTCATTGACTCCCAATGAGTCCCAACACTTAGTCACTTTTCCACTTCTTTGGACTTTTGTACTCGCAGACTGACAAAATCCAAATGAGTCCCAACACTTAGTGACTTTTCCACTTCTTCAGACCTTTGGACTCATGGAATGACTTTTCCACTTCTTCAGACCTTAGGACTCGTGGACTCATGGAATCCCATTGAGTCCCAACACTTAGTCACTTTTCCACTTCTTCGAACCTTCAGACTCGTGGACTTGCGGACTCATGGAATCCCAATGAGTCCCAACACTTAGTCACTTTTCCACTTCTTTGGACTTTCAGAATCGCGGACTCATGGAATCACAATGATTCCCACACTTAACTACTTTCCCACTTCTTCGGAATTTTGAACTCATGGAATCATGGACTCATAGACTCACAATGAGTCCCAACACTTAGTCACTTTTCCACTTCTTCATACTTTCGAACTCGTGGAATCGTGAGCTCACAGACTTATGGACTCACAGACTCACAATATGTCACAACACTAAGTCTGAAAGGTCTCCCACAGTTAGATTATTTTCATCTCCCTCCCTCCATGTACCTACCACCATGGAATTACATGTCATCTTTTTCCACGTCAGTTGACACGTGGCCCTTCCCTTGTCATTTTGATGTCAGGGTACGAAAAATTACCAAAACATTTCCAATTTCACACATTTTCAAAATATTTAAAAAATGCTTGATTCATCGAATTTCATTCAATTTTTACCACGGTTACTCGGTGACCATTAAATTTAATCAATTCATCCTGTCTTCCATAGCCTTATACTAAATTCAATTTTGACCATTTACAAGTCTAAATTTTCCCAGACGGAGATTAACGTCCAGAAAAATTTGTCCTTGGACCACTTTTTCCCAATTTCCTTAGGAATTTTAATAACAAAATTTGGGGATTTTGGCCCAATTTCACTTCACTACTTATGTTTCCACCATGGAAACATTGTAAAAAATTCAGATGAACTCTTCCTGACATTATGCCAAGCAGTTCGCTTACTGCCTCAGATATTTACTTCAGCGCTCTACTAAATGGCCCATGCAGGTTCAATGTTGCAACCTGGGCTTTGATACCAATTTGTAACATCCTCAATCGCCAACTGGGCTATGCCACTTAAAAAATTTCTTTCTATGATACCAATTTGTAACATTCCCAACCCGGAGCTGGCCTCGCCACACATAATTACAATCCTGATACCATTATTTTAAATAATAATTATGCATATGAACATAGTTAAGCATAAAATAGTAACAACATGTATGCAACAATAACAACTCATATAGAATTTTAACCATATAGATTCCATCATAGAAAACCCACAATTACATACACACAATAATTGAAATAAGAACATAAAAGACACTTAAATCTCAAAAAAATAAACACCAACTGCATGCAGACCTTCCATGTTCCTCCCATCCTTAGACCGCGCTGCTCATAACTCTTAGCAGTGGGTCATCCCCGAGCTGGGGCTAAAATATACCATGGAAAAGGAAATAAATAAAAAACACATTCAAAATTATAATATCCACTATTCTTAAAAGAATAACACATTCAAAATAAAGATTTATTTTTCCTTAAATTGCTATACTGGTTATTATAGATCTTTGTTTTTCTTTAAATTTCTAACATAAATGAAATATCACCAATCCTTTGAAATATCGCCAATCCTTTGAAAGTTTAAAATTTTAAGATTTTATATAAATATCCCCAATCCTTTGAAAGTTTAAAATTTTAAGATTTTATATTTTTAATATTCAAAGTTCAAAGATGATGTTTTTGTGGTGCACCGCGTGAATGGTTGTTTTCATATCCACAAAATGTTCAACATTAAACGTAAGTTGACTAGTTTTAAAATTATCTATCACCCAAAAATATATATACAAAATATTTATACTTTTAAGGATGATGTTTTTCTGGTGCAGTGGAGGTGATAGGTCAGATGTGCACTGCCTTGTCCTTTCATATCCAGAGAATCTCATCAATTACATAAGGTGACTATTTCTAAAATTATCATCACCCAAAAAATATATACAAAACATTTATATGAGGTTAAAAATGAATCTATGTTTCTATAAAGTAAATGAAAACTCTCACGCATATCATAGCAACGATTTTTATATTTCAAAATCCATTTGAGATGGAAATCTGTTGTGTTCCTTCCCATCATGAGTGTACTTAATGCATTCTCTCTTAACTAGGTGAGATGACTTTACCACCAACCATGTTACATGTCTTCGATGATTGACTTTAATAAGTCAAAGTGGATAATTATACAATTGATTTAGGAAAATGGAATAAGATTCTAGGCATATGGAGTTCCCTTCAAACCCCTACTTTATTCCCCTCTCTTGTGGAATCATAGCCCACCCATGATTGTGTCCATGTCCATTTGTGACCAACCATGTATTTCATCTTATTATTTTCAATGTACAATGTTTACATATTAAATTTATTGGCCCTCGGTCATTCATCATATCTACAAATATACATTTCTAACCCAAGGATCGAAATCAGGGAGTTACACCATATGACCATGATTAAGGCTTAGATACCCATTCTTGGTGAAACAATCCTCCTATTGGTGCCCATATCTCACTTAGAGGGAAAATATCCTTTCTAGAGGGTATATATGGTAAATCAATACCTCATTCATAGACCATGAGCCATAGAATCTTCATTTATGTCCTAATGCCATTTTATCCTCCCTCAAACATGGTTAAGATCCTAATATCCATACCTAGTGTTCAAAACCTTATATTTGTGGTCATAGCTCGCTCATAGAACAAATATCCATTTTAGAGGGAATGAGTGTTACTATCAGGCTATGTTCATGGAACAAAACCATATAATATTCAATTATGGATTAAGTCCCTTGATTTCCTCCCCTTACCATGGTTAAGACATCAAGACCTATCCCAAGTGGTTAAAACCTCCTAATGACACTCATATCTCAATCATAGGCCAAGATATTCTCTAAAGGGATTGTGTGGTGGCTCAATGACTCCTTCATGAATCATTAGCCTTAAAATATGAATTAGGGACTAATGCCCTTACTTTTCTCCCTTAACCATGGTCAAGTCCCTCAAACCTATCCCTCATGTGCCAAACATCCTAATGGAGCACACATCATATTCAAATGCTAAATATGCAACCTAGAGGGTGTTGGCAGCCAAATTTTTGGGTAAATATCATGCTCACACACAAACAAAGTGTGCATGCCTATTCCAATTTAGTGTGCACTCAAGTAGCTACATAGTGGGTGATAGGAGGCACACACATGAGATCAAGTTCTGCTAAAGTTCTCTAGTTCAATTTATTCTAGTGTGCTCTGGTCCAATTTTTGTTATGTGCTCTAGGGATTAAGAAGACACCACATGCACACTAGAATCAAGAAAATAATATTTGGGAAATCTTCCCAAATGATTACTTTAGGCAACATGATATATCATGGAGCAGTAAGGATATTAGATGGCAAGGTAGTTAAGATTTACATGATTCCAAAGAGGCTACATGGAATGCAAGTGGGTGACAAAATCATTTGGGACCAACAGTCAGAGGATCGAGTGGGGTAGAACTTAAAATGAAAGAGCGTCAGAGCTGAGAAGCAGATAAAAGGGAGAAAAAATGACAGAAAAAGGTTGGTTTTAGTCATGTTATTTATCCTATTAGTTATCCAATGTTTGTCATTTTCCATGTCGTTGAGATCACTCTGAGCCTATGTTTTGTAATATCTCTGAGTGTGAGTCTGGTTCTGTAAGATCTACAAAGTCTAAAATAAAGTGCATGTCACTTTGTAATGTAATAATTGGAAAATGTATAAGAGAGTGGGGCTCCATTTTTGTCAATTGATGAGTTGCCTAATGTATGTCTATGAATGGTTCACTGAAGATAATAAAGCTATATGGTGATTCTTGTCTTATGATGTGTTGATCATGTTTCAAATGAATGTGTGTGTTTTTGTTACCAATTGTTAGTATTTAAGTAGTTTGCAATGAATTGTATGAATGCCAACCCATATGGATTCTTTTATCATTATCCCTTCATCGACGACATGGAACCAGATGGTATCTATGATTATCATGGCATATTGGGTAACACCTTATTCATTCTTTGGTTGAGAATTGATATGTTGATGCCTTTTGGTTTTTGTTGGTTAAATCTATATGAACCTTGGATCTTCAATCCCCTAGAATTAGGAAGGACACGTACAAGCATGGTAGAAGAGCCAACAAATGGTTTTGTTGTCGAGACCTAAATTTTTTGTGGTGAAATATGAATACAAATAATGAGGTGGTATCCATCTTGGAAAGAAATTCAAGATTGGTTGATTGCGAAGGAAGATGCCTTTTCTCAATAGAAAACTTAAGGTATGAATACCAATGTGAAGCGATGGAAGGACATATATCTCTACACTAATATGCGTGAAATTTTATTTGTTGAAATTCCCTATCTATTGTATGAATGGTTGAATAGAAAGACTACTACTAATACTACTTTGAGGCCACAAAAACCACTGGTTGATGATTAGTTCATGATTGATAGGTTGAATACATTGGATAAAAAGTGGGCTCAATCCATTGATTTTTGGTTTTCTCAGGTGAAGGAAGGGTATATAATTGATATTGTTGTTGAGTACACTGATTCTTTTAGTGAGGCTGAAAGAAAATTCACAAAAGGTCCTAGGAAACATTTATTGGAAGAAATCCCACTCTGGATAAAGATGTTCTTCATGGAGAAGGGATTGATGTGCATGGAGCCCAATAATATGACTGAGTAGAATCCACTAGCGCTAGGAGGGGATGAAAATACAAGGGAAAAGTGAGCAGGAGATGGATCCACTAAGAAGGATCCAAAAGTTGTTAAAATGAGTTAAGGAGTAGGATGGAACTATAAGAGAAGAGGAGAGAGAGTTGAAAGATATGCAAGAAGAGGTAAGTCAAGGAGGAGAGTGAAACAAAGAAGCAGTAGCAAGATAACAAGGGGTGCGCGATGAGGGTTCAAGATAAATATTAATAGGAAGGAGACTGCACCAGGAGGGAGTGTGTGAGAGTGTTTTATGCCAGAGAGGAGAAAAAATGAGGATAAGTTGGCGAAGAGGCATGAAATTTAGAGTAGGGTATGTAGTGGAGATAATGGTAGTAGCGGTAGTAGGGGATAAAAATATGAATTTTGAACCCCTTGTCTCTTGCAGAGTGTCGCAAATTCAAAGGAAGATGAGACGCAGAGGTAGGAGAGGAATATGAAGGACCACCGACAGGAGGGGAAGAAGAGTTAGAAATAGTGGATGGTATTACGCAGTTGCAAGTAGGAAACTCTCCAGGTTCCCTCACGAGAAATGTTAGAATAAGATGGATTTACCCCCCTTTGAACCACCCCCCTTGTGCATTTGTAGACAAAAAGAAAGAGTAGTATACTGTGAAGTGATTGGACTAGAATAAAGAGTAGGAGAATAAAGAATAAAAGCAATGAGTGAAGAAAAATAAGAAGTTAGTGCTACTTCTCTAAGAAGAGTATCCATACCAACATCCCCGACACCCAACAACCATCTCGAAGGAAATAGTTCGAGATTGAGGATGGTGAATCAATATAGTACCCTAAGGCTGTCATGTTCCATGGGATGGGTAGAGATGATGCAGAGAAACATTGGTTCATATGTGAGGTGATATGGTCATTGAAGAGGATCACATATGA
The DNA here is from genome assembly GCA_009831015.1 of Picea engelmannii. Lineage (NCBI taxonomy): Eukaryota > Viridiplantae > Streptophyta > Pinopsida > Pinales > Pinaceae > Picea > Picea engelmannii. Next base: position 521,280 of record ML791192.1, read on the forward strand.
GGCATTGAAGAATGTGTAGTTGGAGACCACATTCAGAGACAAATCCCTGACGTGGCCCATGAAGTACAAGGCCACTACGTGGGTGGGACAAACAATGTCCCTGATAGAGATAAAGAGAGATCTGATTAAGGAATTCTAGAAACCTAAGTCAAAATCTCAATTCATTACCAAGAGTAAGGAGATTAATAAGAAACCAAGGTAAACCATGTGGGATTATGATCAATGATTCAAGATTTTGTTAGATAGGCTAACATTCTAGATCCAAAACATGCAACATAGATAATGGTTCATTGTAGGGTTGTTTTCCCATATTCTAGTCTCACTTACCCAAAAAAAGGTGACTACTCAAGCAGAAGTAGTGGATATTGTGATGCGCCTGGAAGATACACCAGGAGGAGGAGAGACATTGGCAGGTTTGGTGCAGGTACAATCTTAGCTAGCCAACTTGACGATGCAATTGCAATATATGGAAAAGGAAAAATTCTTGTGCGATCACATATGGTACACAATGTGCAGGTCGAAGGGGCACTGTAGAGATGAATTTCCTACACTTGCAAACTATATGGCCACAAGTGCACCAAATCCATTTCCAACTAGAACTCAAATAGAGTGGTGTGAAATTTGCAGGAAGTGAGACCATATGCCACCCTGCTACCCAACACTAGAGAAATATCAGAAGATGCGTCATGCTCGATTCTTTGAATTCTACAAGTCCATGGGACATGATGTGAACAACCATTGGTCACTCAAGTTGATGCAATACCATACACATGATGTATTTAGGTTTCAAGAGGAACAAAAGGGTGGTGACCGTGTTGGTGTTGAGAGAGGTGGGTATCAAGGAGGTCCCAGAGGCGAATATGGATACAATCAGGGATGAGGATATGGAGGAGGTGGAGGTATACCCCCCATGTGTTTTAACTGTGGTGAGATATGACATGTATCGATATTTTTTACCAAACTCTATGCTCTTTTTGGGTACTGCTACAACCTCGAGCACGTTACATATGATTGTACCAACTTGTTGAAGAAGTGGGAAGAGAAAAAGGCACATTGAAACATGGTGACTACAAAGACACATGGGAATCTAAAAAAGGATGATGAAGTTGATATGCGGGTGATTTGAGAATCATGAAATCTTGAGTCTAATGTTGGAGGGGAAGATAATAAAGGCAGTGCAACCCCCTCCTAATTTTTATGGTGTTCAACATAAGAAATTTCTACACGATGTGCAGAGGGCCATAGAGGCAGAAAGTGTGCAAGAGGAGATGCATTGCGTGACAAAAGGGTTGATTGAAGGGTCTTAGATCCATGAGGAAGTACAATAAGTAACAGAGAGATCACTGGAAGAGGATCACACCCCTAAATAATTGCAGTGTGCCACGCATAAGTCTTTGGAGGAAGCATGTGTGCGGGGGGGAATACATAACATTACATAGAGGTCGCTAGAATAAGTGAGTAGACAGGAGGACTTGTGACTCGTCAAACAAAGGGAAACATAGGAACATGTACATGAAGATATGAAATGCACAGTGCAAGAAGAAGCATGGTGCAACTTGGGTCGAGAAACAGAGACTGAGGACCAAGTAAGTAACTTCCTACATTGTTGTTTAAGATTGTTAAGAAATATTGATATTGCACGAAATTTGACACAGATGTTAGAAAATTGCATGGGGGAAGAAGGGACAGATAGAGATTTATCATCCCCCCTACCAAAAATGGATGTGTGTTAGGTCAGTAAGAAGAAGTGCACCAAAAGGGAGTTCAATATGATAGTTGAACTTAGAAAATATGAGATGGATGGGGTCATGTTAGGTTCTAACGTGAAAATATTGTCGAAGAAGTCATGGGAATTGATGGGTAAACCAAAATTGTCTTGGTCACCCATTCAGATGTGGTTGGAAAATCAGTACATAATCTACCCTATAGGACAATTGGAGCAAGACAAAGTGAACATAGAGGGGGAAAAGATGAAGGATAATTTTGAAGTGATAGATATCATGGATCATTATGATCCATACCCTGCCCTACTTGGAATTGAGTTGACCTTCGACAACAATGATGTGTTTAATTTGAAGAAGTGACATATGTAGTTTGAGACAGACACCTTGCATGTGATCATGCCTTTGGATCCTACTGAAGGGGACATATACAATGAGATGGTAGATGAGGATGCACAGATTTTTTATTGAAAATATCTACAAGAACACGAGGTGTAAGGAATATTATGTCAATCCCAGAGTGGATGGGGAACTGATTTGGAAGAGCATGAAATCATATGATACTGATTCAGAAGACACCATGGAGAGGTGGAAGAAAAATTTGTATGTGGTCTGAAATATGTGCAAGAATCACTCAAGAAGTATGTTGGATTGGCTCTGAGCTCTGTGATGCCTCATGATTCGGTGGGATAGGGATGGAAGAATAATTCTTAGTGTGGATACAGAATACCATTCCAGAATATAGAAGGGCTCATGCCATGGATTTCATAGTACGAGGAACACCTACATGTTGGTGGGAAACACATTGTGTGAACATACAAGATTGGGTGCAAGTGGTCGAGTTGATAAAAGTCAGATTCAAGCCCATCTTTGACTTTGAATTGGCTAATTGATACAAGGGCATTGAAGATCATTAGGAGCAAATTTTCTACTAATAAAAGATTTGTAATACCAAGAATATTCATCTCTCACAATGGGTCAATTGGTTTGTTCATAGCATGGATATGGTTCCAATGAGATGGTATATTCAATAGGAAATCTATAGGAAAATTATAGATTGGGTTCATGTCAGTGCCCAATTGTTTTCAACATTCTGCCTCACAGAAAAAGGTATGACTCAAAGGTAGGAACTCCTTTGAATCAAGAACTTTATCTTTCACCGTCGATCAAAGGATTCCATACCAAAGGTGGTATGCTCATACCATCATCCAGTGGAAAAATTGAAATAGGTCATCCATTTTTGTTAGATCGAAGTTTATGATATTGACAATGATGACCCCCAAGGAATACAGATCAAATAATCTGAGGGAAAGAACACACTAGAGGAAAAATGACGAATATGGATACATAGGACAATGGTCATCCGATTAAGACAAAGAAACATAATATCATGAGTGGAGAAGAACCCAAAATGGATATCATTGGAGACTATTGGGACAAAGAGATGGTCACCCAAGTTGTCAATCTACTCAAAGAATACAAGGACTTATTTCCCCAAATATTCTTGGAAATGAAGGGAATCGTTGGATCCCTAGTGGATATGAAAATTCATCTCAATCCAAATTCCAAGCTGATCAAACAAAGGACTTGCTGATTATATCCAAACTATAAGGAAAAGGTACATAATAAGTTGGATCAGGTGTTATATGCTGGAATCATTGCTCCTATAGAATATTCGAATTGGATTAGTCATGTGGTGGTATAACCAAAGAAAATAGGTGACATTCAAATCTATGTAGACCTTCAGAGACTTAATGCAACCTATGTGCATGATCTGTTCCCTAATTCTTTCACCGATGAGGTTATGGAGAATGCTTGAGGATGAGAGGTCTACTCTTTTACAAATGGATTTTCAGGATATCATCAAGTTCGTATTGTTGAGTAATATCAAGATGAAACCACCTTTGTGACAGAGTCAAATTCCTTTTCTTATACCATGATTCCATTTGGATTGAAAAATGCACTTGCATTTTTTTCCAGGATAGTGGTCGCAACCTTCAAGGAATTTATCGACGAGTTCCTTGAAGTTTATTTGGACGAATAGACAGTGTTTAGTTTTCTCAAGGAGCACATGCAAGTCCTTTTATTGATGTTGGATCAATTTTGTCGGCTCCATATTTCTCTAAATTTGAAGAAGTGTATTTTTTGTACGCCTTTTGGAACACTACTAGCGCATGTAGTTTACAAGGATGGATTGTTAGTCGACCAAGATAATATTTTCGCCATACTGGATATGGTGGCCCTCACTTTGGTTCATGAGTTGTGTGCCACATTAGTTCATACCGTATATTACCGGTGGTTCATTCATAGCTATGAAAAAATGGTATCCCCTTTGGAGAAGCTATTCCACAAAGATATTAAGTACATATGGACACCGGAATATCGGGAAGCCTTGGACACTCTAAAGGAGAAACTAGTCACTATGTCAATTCTAGTTTTCCCGATTGGTCTAATGTCTTTCATGTTCATGTAGATGCTTTGTCCATTGCATTTCCAGTAGTTCTTTCATAGCCAGGAAAATGGAATATTGACCACCCTGTCTATTTTTCTAGTCGCAATATGTCTGAGGCTAAAAATAATTATACAATAATCAAGCACGAGAGCCTTGCCATGGTATATTCCTTACAAAAGTTTCACTATTATTTCTTGGGGAACCCTTTTAAATTATTCACTGAACATTCCACACTCAAGTATTTGGTCAACAAGCCAATGTTGGGAGGGATAATTATATGTCATTGATTGCTTCTCTTTCAAGAATTCGATTTTGAAGTAGTTGTCAAACCTAGGAAATATAATGTTGGACCATATCATCTGTTGCGGATAGAGTTTGGAGAATCTAGTTGAAGTCTCGATGATAAAATTCCAGATGCACAAATATTCCACATCAAAGTAGTTCCCAATCAATTGGTTGAGATTGTTGAATTCCTTACCTAGGGATAGGCTCCAACGAGGTATACTTCAGCCCAACATTGTCAGTTGGTGACCCGTAGTGTCAATAATTAGTTGATCGCTGGGAAATTGTATAAGTTGGGAGTTGATGGAATTTTGTGCAGGTGTGCCTTACAACATGAATGGGACCCCATTTTGTATGAACCACATGAGGGAATTTCAGGAGGGAACAATGTTGGTAAGGCCATTGTGCGAAAAATTTTGTGCGTAGGGATTTGGTGTCACTCACTCTTCACCGATGCCAAGGAATATTGTAAATTTTGTGATGTATGTCAACAAATTGGAAAGCCTTGTCGAAGATATGATCTCCCTCTATTTCTATTTAAAACATTAGAACCATTTGAGAAGTGGGAAATTTATTTTTTGGGCCCAATAAATCCTCTCGAGCATTATATGGGTGCATGTTATATTATTACTTCCATGTCGGTTAAGGATTGTGCAGCAGAAACAATGACAGTTCATTTTTTAGAGTATAATTACCAATTTCAAGTGTCTAAAGGTGCTTGTAATCGAACAAGTTTCACATTTCTAAACGAGACCATTAGGGAACTCACTCATGAGTTCATGATCCAACACCAAAAGAGAACTCCCTATCATCCTCAATATATTGGTACAGTTGAAGCATTCAATAATATTTTAGAACATGCTTTAACCAAAGTTTGTAATGTGTAGTGTGACAACTGGGATCAATGGATCCCTACAGTGCTATGGGATTATCGAACAACCTACAAACGATTGATGAGGCACACCCCATTTGGATTGGTTTACAACAAATAAGTAGTCATGTCGCTCGATTTCATTATTCCCAACCTATGGATGTCTCTAGATACTCACATGATAGATGAACGATCACTTCAGCACAAGTTAGATGAACTCATGGAGCTAGAAGAGGATCGTCTGGTGGAAAGATTCATACAAGTGGTAAAAAAGTAGAGACATAAGGCATGGCATGATCACAACATTCACCATAAGATCATGCAGCCAGGTTCTTTGGTGTTGTTAAACAACAACAAGTATTTACAACACCATGGTAAGTTACATATGCATTGGTTAGGCCCCTTCCACCTAATTTACATCAGTGAATTCAATGCATCCAAGTTGTCCACATTGCAGGGACAAACTCTCAAGGGACTTATCAATGGAAGTAGGTTGAAGTTGTATTATGGCCTGCAAGGGTCATCTATCACATAGATGCACTCATTCAACCTGGAGTTCTCGTAGGGTAGGCTTAGAGTATGATGTACAATAGGTATAAGAGTACATAGTCAACATAATTCACCTTTTTGATAGCACATAATACACTCTAGTTACACAAGAAGAATAGATAGATTGATATCTTTGCATATTCCCAAGATTTCCAATTCGGGTCAAAGTTTTGGCCCACATAAATGGTATTGGATCTGGCAGAGGCTTCACACAGGGTTGGGATGAGCTACCTGGTGCTACATTACATTGAAAGGTCAATAAATCTGGTTCAGCTAGATCACATGCAAACCTGGCATGTAATAAGTTATGACGCCACATTCCAAAAGGCACTTCACTAGTATGGAGGATCTGAACCATTATGTGCTTTCCTGTGGGAATTTTCCATGGATATTTCATTATTCTCCATTCGTTCCCATTGGTCGGCTCCATAATAGCTATCCAATCTATATATATCTAGTTTCATCCAACCATCCATCAAATATATCCACCATGTCCCATGTTCTCTCTTCCTTTCTCGTCGCTCATCCACCTGTTCTTTTTTCGTTTCCTCACATCCCTCCACATCCACTAATGTTACCATTTCCCCTTCAAGGTTCCCCTTCATGTATCGGTTTTATATAATTTCTGGGGCATGTAATTCCTAGTCCAATCAAGCATCCCTCAATCCCACATTCTAGTTCTCATGAAGGTTGGTAATTCGAATTCAACTACTAGGTCGAGGTCCCACCTTCTTATTCTCTAGAAAGATGCAACCTACTAACACATAGTTCCTTGAACTATGCTTCAAAGTTACGATGTTATCCCAGCTCTCTAATCCTAAAGCTGGTATGCATGTTTCCATGGATAATCACCTTTGTTGAAGTGAATAGCCCAAGGCTGTGGATTATCCCCTCCATCAGGCTAGGAGGTCCCCGTATTCCTTCCTCTACTTTTGTATCAATGAGACATGAGGATGAAAATGGTATCTCCTGATGGATCTGTTCCTCGAGATATATTTCTCGTAAGTCAATGAGTAACTAGCCCAAGTTCTAGTTGTATCACTTAGTTTAGTTAGGGGGCAATTTCTAGATGATGTACTTCAAAAATATCTCTCACTCACCACTACTGAAACCATCAAAGAGAGAGAGTTTGAGAATCTGGCCAAATAAATATCAAATACATCATTTACCTTGAGGACTGTTGGACTCATTCCAAGACCTATCTTTGGCTACAACTATAGCCTAGACATGTGATTTTCTCTTACTTAATCTCGATTGTAACCATATCTTGGTTTTATGCTCTTGTTCTACAATGATGATGATTTCCTCTTACTCAATTCCTACATTGATCACTCCATGAAGCACTTGGCTCGAGGATGAGCCAAATAATAGTAGTGGGGACATGTTGGCAACCAATTTTTGGGTAAATATCGCACACACACACACACACAAATGAATTTGTATGCTCCTATTCCAATTTTTTGCACACTCAAGCAATTGCATGGTGGGTGACAGGAGGAGCACACACCAAATAAAGTTTTACTTTAAAGTGCACCAATTTAGTTTCTTCTGATGCACATCGATCTGATTTTTTTGACACGTGTTATAGATTTAGAAGACATCGCATGCACACCAAAATCAAGAAAAGAATCTTCTGTAAATCTTCCCGAATGATTACTACAATCAACACAAGAGATCGTGGAGTAGTAAGGAGATGAGGTGGAAATGTAGTTAAGATTTCCACAATTCCAAAGAGGCTACGTTGAATGCATGTGGGTGACAGAAGCATGCATGACTAGTATTCATAGGAGTGAGTGGGGAAGAACTAAAAGTGACAAAGATCCAAAGCCAAGAAGAATATAAAAGGGAGCAACAATGACAAAAAAGGTTTTTGTTAGTCATGTCAGCTATCCTACTAGCTAGCCAGTGTTGGTCATTATCCATGTCCTTAAGCTCACTCTGAGCCTATGTTTTGTAATGTCTCTGGGTTTGAGTATGGGTCTGTAAGATCTGCAAAGTCTGAAATAAAATGCATGGGACTTTGTAATGTATTATTGGGAAAATGTATAAGAGAGAAAGGCTATGTTGCTTTCAATTGATGAGTTTCTTAATGTATGTATGTGAATGGTTGAATGAACATAATAAATATACAATGATTCTTGTCTTATGATGTGTTGATCATGTGTCAAATGAATGTGTGTTCTAGTGTTACCAATTATTAATATTTATGTAGTTTTCAATGAATTGTATGAATGTCAACCTGGATGGATTCCTATATAAGTATCCCTTCATCACCGACACAAGACCAGATGGTCTCTTTGATTCTCAAGTTATCTCAGGTGAGACATTATTCAATATTTGGTTGAGTATTGATATTCCAATTCCTTTGGGTTTCTATTGGTCAACTCTAGACGAACCGTGGGTATTCAACCCCCCAACGTTAAGAAGGATGAGCGCAAGCATGGTAGAAAATGCAACAAAGAGCTTGTGTGGTGGTATAAGGCCTCATTAATGGACTATGAGCCCTAGAATATTAATTTAGGGCTCACGTCCCATACTTTTCTCCTTTTACTATAGTTAAAGGCCTTGATACCCATCCCTAGTGCGCAAAACCTCTTAATGATGCACATATCTCACCAAGAAGCCAAAAATATTTTTTAGAATGGAATTTTTTGGTGGCTTGAAGCCTTGTTCTTGGACCAGATCCCTAGAAGCTTCATTTAGGTCCAAAGGCCCTTAATTTCCTCCCATGACCATAGTTAAGTCCCTAAGAACCATCCCTTATCCACAAAATATCCAAATGGTACCCATATCCCACTTAGAGGCCAAAGGTCCCCTCTATAGGGACTATGTGGTGGTTTGAGGCCTAGTTTATCTCTCATAATTCTTAAGTTATTAAGGACCATATAAATTACCTCCCCCAATCATGTTCAAGAAACTTAGACCCATCCCTAATGCACAAACATTTATAATGATGACCATGTCCAATTCATAGGCCAAATAACATCTTTATAATGCTTGTATTATAATTCAAGGCCTTTATCATGGCCCATGATACCAAAAAGATTCATTTAATTGATATGTCCCTATATTTTCTCCCTAAACCCATTTCTAGTGCATTGAATTTCCTAATGGAACCTATATGTCACTCAAAGATTAATGATCCCCTATAGAGGGAATATTTTGTGATTTGAGGCCTTGCTTATAGTTGTTGAGCCTTAGAATTTTTATCCATAGCTTAAGGATTTTATTTTCCTCTCTCAACCATAGTCAGCGTGTACCATCCTTGGTAGGTATTTAACCTTATAATGATACCTATATGTCACTTGGGGAAGGAGGATCACCTCTTTAGGGAATACATTGTGTCTTTGGGTAATTTTCATGGCCCATGAGCCCAAAAAGATCCATTTATGACCTAAGGTCCTTATTGTCCTCACTCAACCACAATCATGACCCAAATACCCATCCTTGGAGCATAGAAACTCCTAATAGGGTCAATATCCCAATTGAATGCTAAAGATACCCTTTATAGGGCTTGTGTGATTATTTGATAGCTTGTTCATGGACTATGGGCCCTAGAGTCTTCATTTAGAGTCTAAGTCCCTTGTTTTCCTCCCCTTTATAATGGCTAAGTCTCGAAGACCCATCCTTTGTGTCTAAAACCTTCTAAGGGTACCCATATTTTTTTGGAGGTCAAATATCTTGTTCAAATGGTCTATGTGGTTATTTGAATTCTCTTTCATGCCTTATAGCCAAAATAATTTGCACTATGGTCTTAAGGCCTTTAATTTCCTCCTTAAACCATAGTCAAGACCCTAAAACCCATCCCTAAAGCACAAAACCTGCTAATGGTGCTCCTATCCCAGTTAGGAGACCAACGATCCCCTTTGAGGGTCGATGTGGTGGTTCAAGTAATTGTTCCTAGCCGTGTGAACCTTAGAAGTTTCATTCAGGGTCTAAGGCCTTTATTTTCTTTACTAGACCATGGTCAAGGCCCAAGATATATACCTAGTATGTAAAACCTTCTAATGATGTCCATATTCCACTCAAATTCTATTGATTCCCTCTTTAGGACTTGTGTGGTGGTTCATAGCCTCATTAGGGAGTAAAGAAGTTTCAGAGAAACATCTTTAAGTGAATAATATAATTATTAAATGTGATTTTTAAATAAAAAATGGCTACATAACAAATTATATTCTTTTTAAAAATTGTGTGTGAAAAACATCAAAATTTTATAATAACAAAATTATATATATAGGATCTTTACAATACTCCAAAGAGTGTTAAATTGGGTCTCCAAGCATAAAATTATGGCAAAATTACAAAAAATTGGTTTCTTGTTAAAGATTCATATTTCTAATCTTTTAAAAATTAGAAAATAGATATACACTATTAATAAAAATTCAAAACAACAAAGTAGTAAATCTCTATAAGATATTTCCAATAGTGCAATAAATGGATGTAAAGGTAAAACACTATAATAAAATTACCTAAATCTTGATGATACAATTTAGGGGTGCTAATGTGTTATATAATCTATTTTTTTAATATATATATTTTTAATATATGTGCATTTTTATATCTCTATGTGTACTAGGTTTAATAACTTGCATCCGTTATTAATGCATGCACATTTTTAAAACATGTTCATGCTTTTTTAAATTATTATGTTGCATCCTCCATGGTAATTTATTAATGCATGCACATTTTTAAAACATGTGCATGCTTTTTTGAATTCTTATGGTGCATCCTCTATGGTAATTTAAAATACATTGAGACTAGTTTAAAAGGAATGTGTGTTTTAAATAGTTTGCATTCATGAATTCCCCCTTACATCATTTTTAACCATAACTTCATGTGAGTGCATTCACATTGTTCTATGTTCTATATGGATAGATGTAGAGTCTTTTTTTGTATGTTTTAAATATATTTTTTGGGGAATTCTTAATTGCCACATTTTTATCATAATGTTTTCATTTTTCAGACAAGAAAATTTATTACTAGCAACAACCACATTAAGTAAAAAGTGGTTGATATACGTCGATAAATGCCATTTTTCATTTTTTTAATTAATGACGCCGATCGACGTATATCAACCACTTTTTACTTAATGTGATTATTGCTAGTTGACGGCCGGCATGCATGGCCACAACCATAAACACAAATATATGTAATAGTTTTATTAATAAATTATTCAAAAGAATTAAATAATAATCAATTAATAATAAGAATTTAATAATAATCAATTAATAATTATTTATTTATAATTATTAAATAATAACAAATTATTATTTAACTAATAAAAATTAATTAATTAGAAATTAGAAATTATATATTATATATTAATTAATAATAATTAAATTATTAATTATCAATTGATTATCAATAATAAAATAAATATTAAATAACAATTATTTATAAAATAAAAAATAATATAACATAAATAAAATAAAATAAGTTAAAATAAAATAAATACATTATTAAAATAATATATTAATAATCAAAAAATTAATTTATAGATTATAAATAAATTTAACAAAAATAAAATAATAAATAACAAATATATTAGTAAAGTTAATAATAATAATAAAGCATTACATGTATTTATTATAATAAAATAAAGCATTATAATGTATTTATATATTTATTATAATACAACATTACATATATTACAATAATAATAAAATTTAAATAAAGTAAAAACACATTTATAATACATTAATGTATTATATTATTATATTAAATTATTGATACAATAAAACATTATTTATATATTAATTAAATACATTAATGTATTATATTAATATTTAAAGCATTATAATGTATTTATATATTTATTATAATAAAGTATTACATATATTACAATAATAATAAAATTTGAATAAAGTAAAAACACATTTATAATACATTAATATATTATATTATTATATTAAAGTATTGATACAATAAAACATTATTTATATATTAATTAAATACATTAATGTATTATATTAAGATATTAAAATATTAATACAATAAAACATTTTATATATTGATAAAGTATTAAAACATTAATAAAATAATAAAATATTAACAATATATTAAAATATTTATGAGATACTGCATTAATAAACTAAAGTAAATTTGTATTAATTAAATAATATATTAATAATACATAAATTAATATATAATATAGTAAATAGAAGTATTAAAAAATTAATGTAATTTATAAATTAAAATATTAAAACATTAATGAGTAACTTATTTTTATGAATGTAATGTATTAATTGATTAATAATACTGTAAAGTACATGATTTAATTAATGTAATGTATAAATTAAATTATCTATACATTAATGTATAATAGAATGTATTAATGAAATTAATAAGTATCTTAATATAATATTAAATAATATAGTGTTAAACAATTAATATAATAATAAAGTAAAAATACATGTGAATGAATATTAATAATGTATTAATACATTGATAGAATAATACATTAATGTACTAATGTATTGGTGATCGCCAGGGTAACGATTCAGTAGCAGGCTCGGTTGGAAGGAGGTAAATACGGTTGGTATTCCTCCTCATCTACCAGAGGGTCGGTAGCGTTCATTCCCAAGCCAGTGCTTGTTGTTCCTCATCTAGGGGCTGCGGGGCGGGTAGTAGTGGTAGAGGTAAAGGCGAGCGGGCATCGGACTAAAAAGGACCCATTAAGCAACCATAATAAGGCGGAAGGGGAAGGTGATCTTCCTATCTAAGAGCAATCTAAGGGAAACAAAGACGAGCGAACCCCTGGCCTTTTGCTATAGCCGGGAGGCGAGCATAGTCTGTAGATGTATTAACTAAATAATACATCAATGATATTTAAATTAATGTATAAAATAATAAATACAAGTATTAAATGTATTAAATAATTGAAAAATTAATGTAATTTATAAATTAAAGTATTAAAACATTAATGTATAACTTATTGTATGAAGGTAATATTGGGCTATGTATGTCATTGCAATGTTGGGCTATGCCTGCCACATTAGGTTCTATGCATCACATAGCAACAAGGGGTTATGTTCGTCACATTGCAACATTTGGAAATGTTTGTCACATTGTGACGTCACATTGCGTTGCTAGGCGTTACTACGTCACATTGTGACATTGGGTTCTATGCATCACATAGCAACAAGGGGTTATGTTCGTCACATTGCGACGTTTGGAAATGTTTGTCACACTATGACATCAAAATATGCACGTATATCACACCGTGGTGCTATGGTTCGTCATATAGTTATGACGAGTCTATGTGCATATCATTGCGACATCAGAAAGTTCGTTGCATTGTCACAAAGGAAAGAGTTTTGTAACATAATGAGGTATGAACATGAACGTCCCATATCAAAGTGGGTTATGTTCATCACATTGCAACGTTAGAAAATATTCATTTCATTGCAATGTAGGGTTATGTTTGTCACATTGCGACAATGGGTTCTGCACATTACATTGTGAGAAAATGTTATATTCGTCACATTGCGACATTTGAAAATGTTTGGCACATTGCCCAATGACAGGGTTAGGATCATCACATTGCGACGACAAGGCTATGTTATTCAAATTGTGACGTCCATATATGTTTGTTGCATTCTGACTTTATTATGTTTATCACATTACAACATCCATTTTTGTTCGTCACACTGTGATGAAAGGGCTATGTTCATCACATTGTGACGTCTGTATATGTTTGTCACATTGTGACATTCCTATGTTTGCGATGACATGGATATGTTCAACACAATGCCATGACACAACTATCTTCATCAGATTGTAACAAGGTTAGGTTCATCACATTTCAACGCGTGTATATGTTCATCACATTTAAGCGTTACTACATTAGAGATATTTTGATATCCATTTATGCTCATCCCATTGCGACGATAGGGATATGTTCATTACATTGCGATGTGTGTATATGTTTGTCACATTGCAATATTACTATGTTTGCAATGACATTTATATGTTCATCACATTGCAATGAAAGGGATATGTTTATCAAATTATGACAATAAGGCTATGTTCATCACATTGTAACGTCAAGATATTTTCATCACATTTTTACGTTACTATGTTTGTCACTTCAAGACATCCTTTTTTTCATCACATTGAGATGAAAGGGATATGTCCATCACATTGCAACATCTGTATATGTTTGTCACATTATGAAATTACTATGTTTGCGATGTTAGGGTTATGTTCGTCACATTACGATGGCAAGGATATGTTCATCACGCTGCAATGCCAAGGTTATCATCATCACATTATGATGTCTGTATATGTTCGTCACATTTCAACATTACTATTTTCATCACATTACTATGAGGATATTTTGTTAAATTGTCATGATAGGGCAATGTTCATTGCATTGGATCGTTCACATATGTTCGTCACATTGCGACATTAGGAAATGTTTGACACATTTCAACATCAAGACCATGTTGATTATGGTTAACCACGTTGGACCATGTTTATTGTGGTTAGCCATGGTTTATTGTCGCATTGCAATGCTGATAAGGTTTTATTTGTTATATTGTGACATCAAGTTTTGTTCGTCACATCACATCATAAGGTTATGGTCATCATATTGCAACATAGCATTTTTTCTTATCACACTATGGAATTAGAATAGGTTTATTACATTTTGATACTGGGTAATGTTTGTCACATTGCAACGTTAAGGAATTGTCGTCTCATTGCAATGCTGGACTATGTTTGTCACATTGTGACATTAGGTTGTTTATGTCACATTGGGACAATGGGTTATGTTTGTGATATTGCAAAATTTACAAATGTTTCTCACATTATGACATTAGGATATTTGTGTCACATTGTGACCACGAGGCATATTGATGCAGGAGCATCGACAAATCGCCAAGCAAGCCAGCGCGGGAGCGAAAGACAGCTGGACAACGCCAACACAAATTTTGAAAACACTTTGATATTGTTGCGCAAGACATTAATGTGTGGATTAATGAAGCACACTTTGTATATTGTATTTGGACCTTGAGCGGATAGCTCTCGTCCTTAGGTAGATGAGGCATTTAATAGACTTAATGTAAAGTAGATAGGAATTTAATTATAGATTTGATAGCTTTAGAGCGCAAGAGGGAAAACAAGATATAGACACCCTCATTGTACATTGTAATTCTATGCTAGAGAATCCAGGAAGAGCAAGAGCACGCAGAGAAGTGTGTGAAGAACACCCATGTACATACATTTGAATTAATAGAAAGAGTTCTGATTCAAATTCATGGATTGCGTTATTCTCTGTGTATTTATGTTAATATGCTCATGAATGCTTACTTCCTGTCATGCATTTTCTTTCATATGCTGGGTATGTGATTTCATGGTTGAATTGAAGTCTGTGAGAACAAGGAGTTAGTTTCAATTGTTTCTCTATCTTGAACCAGAGAATTCCTGCAAGGAGTGCAGTTGAATCGTTCGCAAGGAGTGCGTTGACAGACGGGTTCAAGTAGAGATAACTTTTGTTCTAAGTTCCCAGAAGTGCAAAATTGGCACCAGAGACGTGCAAGGCATGTGCAGGCTAGACGAAGGCTCAGAGTTGCGATTATGAGTGAAGAGACTAAAGGACTGCTGCTGCAGGTGTGCGCAAGGTCGAAGGCTTCAACCCTTAGTCGTGGTTGAAGGCTTGCCACAAGGAGTGCATGCAAAGAATTCTTTCGAAGGACTTGAGAAGTCGAGAACAAGCTCAGGAGGAGTAGGCCTTTGATTTTGTCGAAGGATTGCACAGAGACGTTGTACATTGAAGCATTCGAGCAGGCATCGAAGACTTGTGCACAACAGAACGAGTCTTGTGGAGAGACATTTCTTTTCGTGGGTTTCGTAAAGAAGAGTGGACGGTCAGTATTCTCCGAGGAGAATCCGCGAGTTACCGTGGGTCGTTGGATATTCCGCAGTTGCAGGAAATTCATAGCGCAAGCGCGAAGAAGGTTCAAGCTCAGGACAGATAGAGTGTTGATCCAAGACAGCTAGAGCTGTTGGATCCATCACGAAATCGGCTATCGGGGTTTCGCGAGAAGGGGATCGAAGATTTGGCCACTGGAATCGCGATAGTACGAGAAGCGATGTCCCGGGAGTTATGATAGTAGTGTGTGGGCCACAGGAGTTGGTGACGTGGTAGGTGACGCGATATATCGATGTTTCAGCGTCTCGGGCATTGGGAGCTGACAGGGGAGTTAATTGGCCTCGCGAGTAGCAAAGTCACGAGGAAGCGAGACTGAGAGTTTCAGAATTTCGGCATCTCGTGTATCGGAGTTTGGAAAACTGAACATTTGGTGTCACGGGTTGCGAAGTCGCGATAGAGCCGAAGTCCCGATAGCAGAGGGAGGAAGTCAGCGTTGACTGTCATCTCGGGTCTCGGGGATTCGAGAGCTTAGTGATCAATAGAGAACTTGCAAAGTTGCGAGTTCCGATTTCTCGACAAAGTGAACAAAGGGAAGTCACGCGAAGAAATCTGTGGGTAGATATTTCCCGATAGGGAAATAGAAGAACATTGTCGTTCTTCGGACCAAGAGGAAAGAAGGTCCTGAGGAAGCGGACGTGCTCCGAGGAGTGCGGTTGCGCCAGGAGTGGTATCAGAGCGGGAATATCTTTGCTTTCTGTAGCAGAGAAGGAGTAAATTTGCCATGCCGCCAAGAAGAGAAAGACAGTCACCTGATCCAGAGGATAGGGAGGTACGGAGAAGAGGTAGACCGACATGAAATCCAGAAATGGAAAGGCATATGACAGATCTTCGAGCAAGACTTGAGGAAATGGAGACGACACAAAGACGCGGAGTCGGTGTTGGAGATTTCAGTGATTCTGAAGTTGAAGAGGAAGCTGGACATGAAGAAGATCTCACAACAGAGGATGCATCAACCAAGCGGTTGATCAAAGCCATTTCCAAAATGGGTGCGAAAGCCAAGATGGACATTCCAGTCTATGAAGGAAATCTGGATGCAGAGGAGCTGCTAGATTGGATTAGGGCTCTTGATACCTACTTCGATTATGAGGATATCGAAGATGATAAGAAAGTCATGCACACTATTACACGCTTGAAAGGACATGCAACATTGTGGTGGGACGAGCTACAAGCTGACAGGCACTGCAAAGGCAAGTAGAAGATTAAAAGATGGGATCAAATGATTGCGAATATGAAAGCGAAGTTCATCCCAAGGGATTATCAAATTACTCTGTTCAGGAGGATGCAGAACTCGAGACAGAAGCTGATGACAGGGAAGGAGTATACTAAGGAATTCTACAAGCTGAACATCCGAGCAGGTCATCAGGAGAGCAATGATGAGAAGGTTTCCAGATACCTGAATGGTCTAAGATACGACATTCAGGATGAATTAAGCATGCTAACCATCCGAACGGTGGAAGATGCTTACCAATTGGCTTTGAAAGCCGAGGAGAAGCTGAGCCGAAAGCAAGGACAGTGAGGGCAAGGCAGAAGCCAGCCAAGAGGCAAAGCAGTTGCCTAGGACAAATACCAAAATCCCAAAGAGGAATGGAAGAAACCTTAGGGTAAGGTTGAAAGAGGTGGAACCTCACAGAGGCAGCCATATGTTGAGCCGAGAGGAAAGAAAAATGATCAGCGAGGAGATTATGATGACGCAAATACTTTTCCTCGTACCAGAGGTAGAGGAAGAGGCCAAGGTGGAGTTATCACATGCTTCACATGTGGAAAGAATGGGCACCGGTCATTTGAGTGTCCAGAGAAAAAGAAGGATATTGGAGAAGCTCACATCACCGAAGCGCAGAGGCGAGATGTTGATTCCGAAGACACAGAAGGTGGAAGATCGCTTGCGATGCATAAAGTCCTTTTGACACCCGAGAGGGAGGTGAAAAGTTCAGTTCAAAGGACCAAACTGTTCAGAACATCTTGCAAGACCAAGGATTGGGTGTGCAAGGTTATCGTGGACAGTGGTAGCACAGATAATCTCGTTTCAACCGAGATGGTGGAAAAGATGGAGCTGGAGACGACTGATCACCCTAGTCCATACAAAGTTTCGTGGCTACAGAAGGGACATCAGGTGAGTGTCATTAAATAGTGCTTGTTTGAATTTAAGATAGGGGAATATAATGATAAGATTCTGTGTGATGTTAATCCCATGGACGTATGTCATTTATTGTTGGGTAGACCATGGAAATATGACAGAAATGTGGTTCATGAAGGAATGATGAACACATATACCCTGGAGAGAAATGGGAGGACATACAGGTTGCTTCTGATAAAGGATAAGGAGGTGAAGCTGGAAGTAAACAACACAATACTTCTCATGAGTGGGAATGAACTTCTCACAGAGGTGGAGAAGAAAGAAGATCCACAATTCTTTGTGGTCAGAAAGCCAAGAATTGTTCTGACTAGCACAAGAGTGGATGATTTGCCAGATGAGGTTCAGGAACTACTAGAGGAGTTTGTTGACATCATAGTGGACGAATTACCTCATTCGTTGACACCGATGAGGAGTGTGAGTCATCACATAGACCTCATACCAGGGGCAAGTTTGCCAAACAAAGCTGCATACAGGTTGACATCGCAAGAAAATGAGGAGGTTAAGAAGCATGTCCAAGATTTGATGGACAAAGGATTAGTCAGGGAAAGCTTGAGTCCATGTACTGTTCCGACAGTACTCAGTCCAAAGAAGGATGGAGGATGGAGAATGTGCACTGATTCCAGAGCCATTAACAAGATAACCATTAGATACAGGTTCCCATTGCCGAGAATGGATGATCTGATGGATTGCCTGAGCGGGGCAAGATATTTTTCAAAGATAGATTTGAAGAGTAGATATCATCAGATTCACATGAGGGAAGGCGATGAGTGGAAAACAACATTCAAGACAAACGAAGATTTATATGAATGGCTAGTCATGTTGTTTGGTTTGATGAATGCATCGAGTACATTTATGAGGTTGATGAATGAAGTCCTGAGGGAATTCATCGGGAAATTTGTCATCGTATATCTCGATGATATACTGATCTTCAACAAGACCAAGGCTGAACATTTGAAGCATTTATCCATTGTGATGAGGAAGCTACAACAGGAGAAGCTGTTGATCAACATGAAGAAATCCTCATTTATGAAGACAGAGCTCATTTATTTGGGTTTTGTTATTTCGGCGAATGAGTTGAGGATGGATCCGGATAAAGTAGAAGTGATCAAGAATTGGCCATCACTGAGAAATATTTTCGAGGTGAGAAGTTTTCATGGTTTGGCTAGTTTCTACCGAAAGTTCATCAGGAATTTCAGTGGGATTAGCGCAGCGATGATGGATACCGTCAAGAAAAGACATAAATCTTTTCATTGGACAACTAAGGCTTTGAAGAGCTTCAATCTGTTGAAGCGAAAGATCACAGAGCAACCAGTGTTGGTGTTGCCAGATTTTCAGAAAATATTTCAGGTGAAATGTGATGCCAGTGAGTATGCCATAGGAGCGGTCTTGAGTCAGGAAGACAAACCAGTTGCATATTTCAGCGAGAAATTGGATGAGGCGAAGCTGAAATACTCCACGTATGATAAATAATTTTATTCTATCATACAGACGCTGAAGAAGTGGAGGCATTACTTGATCCCGAAAGAATTTGTTTTGTACAGTGACAATCATGCATTACAGTTTGTGACTCAAAAGGAGAAGTTGAATCAGAAACATGCTAAATGGGTAGAGTATATGCATAATTTTACATTTGTGATCAAACACATTTCGGGTACTGCTAACAAAGTGGTTGATGCTTTGAGCAGGAAGTGTTTGTTACTGCAGGAGTTTTGAGTCAAAACTTTGGGTTTTGAAAATCTCAGGGACATGTACACAGGAGATGCAGATTTTGCAGAAGCGTATGAAGTAGCTGAGAATCTAGTTCTCAGAGATCGGAGTCCGTGGATAGATTATATGATCCAGGAGGGGTTGTTGTTAAGAGGAAATCAGCTATGTATTCCAAAATGCTCCATGAGGGAGAATCTGTTGAAAGAGAAGCACAGTGGTGGATTGGCAAGACATTTTGGCCATGACAAAACATTCGCGAAGCTGAATGAATCATATTTTTGGTCGGGGATGCGCTCAGAGGTCAAGATATTTGTTGACAATTGTCAGATTTGTCAGCATTCAAAAGGGAGAAAGCAGAATTCAGGTTTTTATCAGCCATTGCCCATACCAGAGAGGCCTCTGGAGGCGATTAGCATGGATTTTTTATTGGGGTTGCCTAGGACGCAAAGAGGACATGATTCGATCTTTGTGGTGGTTGACAGGTTTTCCAAAATGTCACACTTCATACCATGCCAGAAGACCAGCGATGTGACACACATCACAAACTTGTTTTTCAAAAAGGTCATTCGACTCCATGGATTGCCGAAAAGAATTGTTTCGGACAGGGACACTAAATTCATATGGCATTTTTGGAGGACGCTGTGGAAGAAGCTGGGGACTAATTTGGCGTTTAGTTCTGCTTATCATCCTCAGATGGATGGACAGACAGAAGTGGTCAATAGAAGTCTGGAAGACTTGTTGAGAAGCTTGGTGACAGAGCACCACAATAGTTGGGACAATGTGTTGCCACAGGCAGATTTTGCGTACAACGATTCAGTGAATCAAAGTACAGACAAGAGTCCATTTCAGGTTGTATATGGGATACATCCCAGAGGAGTTTCTGAATTGCGAGATTCAGAACAGACTGCAACTAGCAGTGCGAGTGCAGAAGAATTCGTTGAGGCGATGCAGGAACTTCACAGACAGGTGAAGCAGCGACTACAAAATTCAGTGATTTCGAAGTTGAAGAGGAAGCTAGACACAAAGAAGATGTCACAATAGAGGATGCATCAATCGAGCGATTGATCAAAGCCATTTCCAGAATGGGTGTGAAAGCCAAGATGAACATTCCAGTCTATGAAGGAAATCTGGATGCAGAGGAGCTGCTAGATTGGATTAGGGCTCTTGATACCTACTTCGATTATGAGGATATC
>ML791192.1:582169-613763 GCA_009831015.1 Picea engelmannii
TCCCATATGCACCAAGAATTGCACCTCCATACTGCATTTTCCCCACTACTACATCACCCAACCTTGTTGTTGCTTCTACCTATCTATGTATTGGAATGGTTAGGCTTCACCCTCAACCATGCTACCCAAGACTAGAGAAATTCCCATGTCCAAGAAATATATTCACGTTGTAATATGCTTGTCCACACAATCCTCCAAACAAAGGAAAGTACTTAACTCCTTTCATCAAGTCACCTCTTTGCAACTCAACATCTGTGATGAGTGTGGCCAACACACTCGTAGAACTCAAACATCCTAATGAACCGTCGAAATTTTTCCAAGTACAATGAGTCACCTCAAAAATCTTATATGCCTTAGGCACATTCACACCAATACTTCTGCCAAACTCAACCAACGACCCTCCCAGGTCTTTGAGTCCTCACAAAATCATCTGCAACTCACTGGGGTTTTCTCTACCTCATCCAATGTCCCATTGGGATATTTTTCACTAGGGATGGGTCTCGTGGCCTTTGTTTGTGGTAGAAGGAGAAAATATGGGACTTTGGCCCTAAATTGATCTTATAGGGCTAATAGTCCATTAATGAGGCCTTATACTACCACACATATCCTCTAGTTAAAATATCTAGTATTTGAATGGGATATGGTATTCATTAGGAGGTTTCACACATAAGGGATGGATCTCAGGGACTTGACCATGGTTGTGGGAGGAAAATTATGGGTATTTTATGTAATTAATCTTTTAATGACAATGATCCATGAACGAATCATTAACCCACCATACAATCTCTTTAGAGGGGATCTTTGGCCTAAGATCAAGATATGAGTGTCATTAGGAGGTTTTAAGAACCAAGTATGGCTCCCAAGGTCTTGACCATTGTAAGGTGAGGAAATCAAGGGACTTAACCCACAAATAAATATTTTATGGTTTTGTTCCTGAATGTAGCCTCACAATAGCACTCACACCCTCTAAAATGGATCTTTGTTAGTTGAATGAGCTATGAACACCAAGAGGAGGTTTTTCACACTAGGGATGGATGTTAGGCTCTTAACCATGGTTGATGGAGGATAAAAGGGAATTAGGTCCTAAATGAAGGTTCTAGGGATCATGGTCTATGAATGAGGTATTTATTCACCATATATGCCCTCTAGAGAAGATATTTCTCCTTCAAGTGAGACATGGGCCTCTTTATGAGTATTTTCATACCAAAAATAGGCCTTTGGACATTGACCATGTCGATATATGGACCATTGTAAGGTTTTGAAAATTAGAGATGATTTTTTTAGGCCATGGGCATCATATAAAGATAAAAACTAACATCTTAGGGATAAAAGATACTTTTAGGGCTCATGGACCATACATGGGGTCTGAAACCACCACATAAACCTTGTAAAGGGTATCTTTCACCCATGAGTGTAATATGAATGATATTACAAGGTTTGGCACAATAAGGATAGGTGTCATGGTATTGGCCATGGTCCAAGGATGAACATTGGTGTCATAGGGCCTAAAACATACTTTTAGAGCTCATGAATCATGCATAAACGCCATGTAAAGGGAATATTTAGAGTATGAATGTAATATTGCCACCATTATAGCGTTTTATGCACTATAAATGGGTTCAGAGCCCTAGAAATGGTATAATCATGAAAATGAAAGTATTAGAGGCTAAAAGATGGTTTTTAGAGCTTAGGGACCATGCATAGAGTCCAAAACCACTATATAGGGTTTGTAAACGAAATTGTGATATCCTCAAGAATTAAAACATTTTATTTTTTTGAAAATAATTTCTATTTATGGAAATTTGTACTTAGTATTATTAAGACATTTAACTGCTATATTTTTTTACTGTTGAGCAAGAGTTTGACTTGTCAACTGTCCTCTTTGATGGACATATGTAAGAGACATAAATTTTAATATATTTAATGCAGGAAAGAGATGGAAAATCCAGCTTGAAAATAGCTCACTATGAATCCATGAGTGAGGAACATGTTTGAGTTAACTCAGAGCTGGTTTAAAATAAGGGATTTTTAAAGTTGTTAATTTACAAGGAGAGAAATGGATTGAAGAAAATTCCTAGGAAAAGGGGAAGGACATATACAACATATGTGGGAGGAAGGATGCTGCTTAGTATGTTGTGGAAGAAATGTTTGTTGTGTGAGCACTAACGATGTTAGGAAAATGATTTTTTGAATTGTATAGAGGTACATTGGCTAAGGAGTGGAGCTCAGTTCTCCCTTATGAAGTCATGGTTAGGCTAGGGGGTGATCAAGACAATTAATTTTGGATGTTCTTCATCTACAGTTGGGTGGAACGTGGTTTTTCCATTTGTTTCCAGCTGTGGGTTCACATATGTATAATCTACAGTTTAATTTTGTTTTTACTTGCTTATTAAATATTTGTTAAATCGTAGATATGGATTTTTTTTTACATAAGTATGATTATGAACGTTAACGGGTAGAATTAATTTAATAGGATTTTAATCATAGATTGGCATTTAATGGACACAATTTCACATGTTTGAAATATTCTTGGTCGTCACACTAAATGAAAGGATGTGATTTGAATCATTAACTTCCTTGCATGACAAAAGATGTTAGTTTGTCATTAAAATAGGTGATTAAAGTTATTAATATCACAATGAAAATTCACTTTAAATTAAGGTGTTTTAGTGGGTTTACTATGATTTAGTTTTTTAGTACATTTAGGTTTTTTACTAGGTCTTTTCCCACTTCTTTTTAAAGGTCTCTGTTCATCTATGAATGGTCTGCATAAGTTTTTACTTGCTCACTCGCTCTACATGCGAGCGCACCGTTGGTGAGTTATCCACCTAGTTGTACTCTCCAAGCGTTTTTACTTTCTCACCATGCCTTCGCTTACCAGTTATTCCTACGTGTTTATTTACTCGCTCAGTTTGTGAGTGTTTATTTAATCACTCAACTTGAGCATGTGAGTGTGTGGATAGTTATCACTAGTCTCTTTTTACAGCCGATCATTTTACCTTTAACACTTCCATGGGTATCTTCATGATTATGTAAATAGTCATGGTCCATTTATTCCCTTCTCATTTATGTTTATGTGTGGTTGCACAAGCGGACGAGGATTGTAGCTCTATGAAGGCACCATAAAGGAGTGAATCAAAGCAAGACAAGACTAGAGAGTATCAGAGGGAGACGTTTTCATTTATGTTTCTGTGTGGTTTCACAAGAGGACGGGGATTGTGGTTGAATGAAGGCACCATAAAGGAGTTAATAAAAGAAAGACCCGAGATGAGCAAAGGGAACTGGTTAAAAAATGTTTGGTTTAGTTTTATGAAGATATATTAATCTATGTCTTTGTTAATAATTACACTTTGTTTGTTTTTTTTTTGTCTTTGTTAAGAGTTCATGTACACGATAACCGAATCAATCTAATTTAATTTGATATTTGTGGAGACTTTTATATGTTTGGATGGAGTCCCATTAAATATTTAGGATTCCAACATCAATTAACATTTTATATTTTGGGTGGGGCTCCACTATGATTAGGTACAACTGAAATAATGATTCCACAATCGATAGATGAAGATCCAGGTAAACTTTCCCATCTTTGCGAATACTGGAAGTTGGTGCTTAAACTCGACCTTTCTTCATCCGCCTCTCTTTGCACATCCCTTAAAAATTAGTAAGGAATGCGATCCCTACACTAGATATGAATAGTAAGGCATGCGATCCCTACACCAGACGAACTTTCTGACCATGAGATTGTATTGTGAATTAAGTTTTCATGTTTTCTAGTACTATCAAGGTTTCAATTTAGCTTCATCACATTAAAAAAAAATATGTCAAGGCATGCCACCAAAACCCTAACCCTAATTATGCATGTAATGCTAGTCTTTCTTAAAATAATACTACGTATTTATAAATATATTACTAGGTACAACTCAAATAATGATTCTACAATCGATAGATGAAGATCGAGGTAACCCTTTTACCCCTTTCCAATACTGCGAGTTGGTGCTTAAACACGACCTTTCTTCGATCGCGTGTCTTTGCACACCCCTTAAAGAATAGTAAGGCATGTGATCCCTACTGGTGCTTAAACTCGACCTTTCTTCGTCTGTGTATTTTTGCACGGCCCTTAAAGAATAGTAAGGCATGTTATCCCTACACTAGATATGAATAGTAAGGCATGTGATCCCTACACTAGATATGAATAGTAAGGCATGTGATCCCTACACCAGATCTAATGAACTGTTTGACCATGAGATTGTATTGTGCATTACGTTTTCTGGTACTATCAAGGTTTCAATTTAGCTTAATCACATTTAAAAAAATAAAAATATGTTGAGGCATGCCACCAAAACCTTAACCCTAATTATGCCTATCTTTATTAATATAATACTTTGTTAATATAGTACTTTTTCTTTATTAATATATTACTAAACACATCATTAATTGTTTAATACATTTACTCAGAATACATTGAACCATCACTATAGAGATATAGAGATAGCTCGTTGATTTCAGTTGTATAAATGTGTTAAACATATAATTTAATATATTCATTGTGTTTTTTAAATATGTATTTAATATATTTATTGAGTTTCATTATATTTAATATATTTATTGTACTGAGTTAAATTTAATGTATTTATATTTGGAAATAACGGAGTGAACGCTAGTTGTAAGTGCCAGTTATAAGAGTCAATTTACAAGATTCATTAGCGTAGTTGAACTCTACTTCACTGAATAGAGATTCCACTTATCTGTGCTTTGCATGTCATATACTAAGTAGGTTATTTTGATATATAAGAATGTAATCAGTCTTCATTAATTAATATAGAAGTGAGTGTAGCCTCACCGTGTGTTTGTTTCACATATTTCTAAGTTGGTATCAAAGCCACCGGGTGAGGTGTGTAAATTTCTAGAGGTCCGTAGGTCCCTCCTCTGGAAGGGTGCGGTGACATACTACTGAAAGTTCTGCATGTTTGAAAAACCTCAGATTTCCGCGTTTGAGTTGTGTATTGCTGTGTGAAAGGCTTTAAATATTTCCGCACCCAAGTAACTCGTGAGGTGCGGACTCCCCACATTCTACTGTAGCGTGAGGTGCATAAATGTTTGTGTCTACACAGGCGTAAGGAACGTTTCCCCTTGTGGGTTGTTGAGGTCATCACGAGATGAGGAGGCCATCAACATTCCTGGTGGGAAGCATGATTTTGTGGGAAGACAACATAGAGAGCTAAGAAAAGATGTCTCCTTTTTCCGGTTGGAAATCATATCCAAGATCTGTGAAGTCGCGAGTGTGAGTTTGCACACCGTGAAGTCACGAGCGTGTACACCTGCTAGTTTGGAAAAGCATTTATAATTGATGTGGAGCATATATGATAAATCGTGTATGTGAAGTTGAAAAGGGAGCTTTACTTCTTTTTTTTTAAATGTGAAGTTGAAGCGTAAGGGTAAAGCTTGAGTTTTTGTTTTTTGAAGCATTAAAGGGGCCTCCTCCATTCACGATTTCATATCATTTTTAATGGATGGAAAAGTGATTTAAATGATTTAAAAGGTGGATGCATGTATATATTAAAAAAAAAAGGGAAAGGTTTCTTTTAAGGAAAGGTTTTTTTTAAAAGAAATTTATATTTTTATATATATACATGAAGTGTTAAGAATGATTTTCTTATATTTCTTTTAAGAAATTTGATAACAGAGGTAGATTTGGATCAGTGGATCCGAAGGCAGAGCGACGGACTTCTTAGCACAGGATAAAACTTGACGAAAGTTTGATATTTTTGGTGATTCACCACCTTCAGGATTGAAGTGTGTTTGGTGATACACGGATCTATTGTCTGATTGCACAAGCATAAACTTGCAGAGATGGAAAATCTGTTGGCAGAGACCTACCTCAACGAATCCAACAAGCTAGATGGCTCAAATTTTATTAACGGGAAATTCAAGATGCAGATGCTCATGGATGGCTATGGTGTCTAGAACATTGCAAAGGGAACTGAAGTGAAACCTGATGTGGCTGCAGGTGCGACATAAGCACAGATCGAAGATTGAGAGAAGTGAGAAAACAAGGCAAAGGTATTGTTGCGCATGTCTGTTAAAGATAGCATAATTCCACATATTAGAGAAGCTACAACTTCTGTTGCAACATGGACAACGCTTAAAGAATTGTATGAAACTAGAAACACAAATCACATTTTTTTCCTGAAAACTAAATTGATAGGCATTAAGATGGATGGAAATGAATCCATCAGTTCATTTTTGGGTCGTATTAAAGAGGTGAAAGACAAGCTAGTAAATATAGGGGAAACTGTTTCCAACACTGATCTGGTCACTATTATATTAAATGGTATTCTAGAAGATTATCATATGTTCATAACAGGTCTCACAGCAAGGGAGAAACCTCATACGTTTTAAGAACTGACAGGTATTTTGCTGCAAGAGGAAGAGAGGCGCAAGAATCTAAAGTCTTAAAATAAATATTTGGCACTGTGGTCAAATAAGAGATTTGGAAGAGGGATATCATGAGAAAGAGGCAGAGGAGGCAGTTCATGCCAGAGAGGTGGTTCATGGCAGAGAGACAGTTCATCACAGAGAAGACACTCTCCAAATCAAGGTATGCAATATGACATGAATGAGTCAAAGAGTTGCTTTTATTGTGGTCAACTTGGACATATTGTTAAATACTATCATAAGAAGAAAAGTGATGAGGCTAGGAACAAACCTAAAACACATTCAGGTCATTATGTAGAAAAATCGTCAAATCATGATCTCAGATTATTTATTGCAAGTGATGATATTCATGAACCCCCAAATTTTGAATCACAGGATCTTAGGTTGTTTGTGTCTAACGCTTCTTTATGTGCTGAAATGGATGATTCTGATGTCTAGTTTGTGGATTCTGGAGCATCAGTACATATGCCATGCAATAAGATGTGGTATACTAATTTTAAAGAAACATAGAATGGAGCCATCATATATCTTGGTGATGATCGTCCTCATCAGATCAAGGGATATGGAGACATTCCTATGACATTGCTGAATGGTATAGTTCGCCACATTCACAATGTTGTTTATGTGCCAGGAATAAAGAAAAAATTGATCTCTGTGTCCGCCATTACAGATCAGGACTTGAAAGTTGAGTTCTTCTAGAATCATTGCATAGTGAAGGATCTGTTGGACCATTTTAAAACTGTTGCAATGGGAGTCAGAGCAGGAGGCCTATACAAACTTGATGTTACTAGCAAAGCACATCACACATTAACTTCTACAACTATGCCAACATAGATTATTTGGCATCAAAGGTATGGACACATCAATCATCCTGATTTATTGTTATTACAGAAAAATAATACGGTTGAAGGACTTTCCATGTTAAAGAATGAGAAGGTTTCTTGTGATGGATGTGCATTAGGAAAGATGCACAGAGATGAATTCCCCTCTAATCCTAATAGGAAAAAGAGAGATGTGTTAGATCTTATGCATACTGATGTTTGCGGGCCTATGCATACTAGGTATTTAGGAGGTGCATTCTACGTTCTGTTATTTTTTTATGATTTCACGAGATACACATGAGTTTACTTCTTTAGACGAAAAAGTGATGTTTTCAAGTACTTTAAGGAATTCAGAATCATAGTGGAAAAGCAGACAGGAAAATCCATCAAAATCCTTCGTTTAGATCAAGGGGGAGAGTATAAATCAGGGGACTTCAACAAATATTGCAAAGATCATGGAATAGTACAACAATTTACAGTACCTCACACTCCACAGTAGAATGGATTCACTGAAAGGAAAAACAAAACTATGGTAGAGTGTGCACGCAGTATGATGAAAGGTAAGAATATGTCGAATGCATTTTGGGATGAAGCCAAAATACTGCAGTTTATTTAAAGAATAGAAGTTCAACAAGGTGTATTGATAATGTTACTCCTTTCGAAGCCTTGTATGGTTCCAAACCTCCAGTTCATAATTTGAAAGTATTTGGGTGTAAGGCTTTTGCTCATATTCCAAAGGAGAATAGGAAGAAATTCAATACTAAAGTCATTAAATGTATTTTCATTGGGTATTGTTATGAATTCAAAGAATACAAATTGTTTGATCCTTCTACTCACAAAGTATTTGCAACTAGAGATGTATTTTTCCATGAGAAGGAAGCAGGAAATCATGACGACAAAATTCATGAGGAATGACATAGACTTCTTTATGAAGGAGTTAAAGAAGAGCAACAACAAAAACAACAACCACCACAACAGCAACCACAACCGTATCGACAACAACAACAACAAAAAGGACTCAATGATATGGACAGTTCAAGCAGTCACAGTTCACCTAGAGGTGAAGACATATCTTCACAAAGTGGAGAGGAAGATAATCAGTTGAGAAGATCTTCATGACATGTTTGGCTCCCTGAGAGGTATAAAGACTATGCCCTAATGAGTAGCATTTCAAATGTCATAGAACCCATGAATTTTGATGAAGCTAATGAACATGGTGAATGGTGAAATGAAATGGATGAAGAATATGAATCTATGATGAAAAAAAATACTTGGGAATTGACTGAATTGCCTAAACATAAAAATCCCATTGGATGCAAATGGATATACAAACCCAAATTTAAATCAGATGGTAGTATATACAAATATAAAGATAGACAAGTTGCAAAGGGGTATTCACAAACATAAGGTATTGATTATGATGAAAGATTTCCACCAGTAGCTAAATTGAATACTATCAGAATGTTAATTGCTTTAGCTACAAAGTACCATTAGAGGTTACACCAGTTAGATGTTAAATCTTCATTTTTGAATAGTGAGTTAAAGGAAGAGGTTTACCTTACTCAACCTGAAGGGTTTGTGGAAAAGGGGCAAGAACACTTAGTGTGTAAGTTAAAGAAAGCATTGTATGGACTAAAACAGGCTCCTAAGTCATGGTATGAGAAGATAGACTCTTTCTTTCTTCAACAGGGTTTTATGAGGAGCAAAAGTGATCCAAATTTGTATACCAAATTTTATGAGTAGGGGTATATAGTATTGATTTCCTTATATGTTGATGATTTGATAATTACAGGAAATGCAGAGAAATTAATTGATGAAATCAAGTAGAAGTTGTCACAGGTATTTAAAATGAAAGATCTTGGTGAGTTACATTACTGCCTAGGTCATGAAGTTTGGAGAAATGCAGGCCAAACTTTTGTTTGTCAGAGTAAGTATATCAGAGAAATGCTTAAGAGATTTAAAATGGATTAGTGTAAGTCTTCTAGTGTTCCCATGCAGCAGAATGTGAAACTTTCTTGTGATGATGGTTCAAAGGAGGTGAATGGCACTGTGTATAGACAGATGGTGGGTAGTTTGAATTATCTCACAACAACCAGACCTGATATTGCATATTTTGTGAGTGTGTTAAGTCAGTTTATGGAGAAACCTCATGAAATCCATTGGAATGCAGCAAAGGCAGTACTCAAGAATCTAAAAGGAACACTTGATTATGGTATTAAATATACTGATGTGCATCTAATGTTGAGTTGACATGTTACTCAAATTCTGATTGGGCTGGCAATCCAGATGATTGAAGATCAACCACTGGATATGCATTTGGCATTGGATCCGAGGTTGTTTCATGGAGCAATAAAAAGAATCCTACTGTATCTTTGTCTTCTACTGAAGCAGAATATAAATCCTTATGTGCAACAACTTGTGAAGATGTTTGGTTAAGAAGACTTCTTCAAGATGTTGGAGAAGAACGAAAGGAACCTATGATGATCAAATGTGATAATCAAATTTCAATCAATATTGCGAAGAATCCAATTTTTCATGCAAGGACAAAGCATGTTAAAGCTCAGTTTCATTTTGTTAGAGAAAAGTTGCAGTCAAATGAAATACCTCTTATGTATTGTAATACTAGTGAAAATGCTGCTGATATTTTCACAAAGCCTCTTGGAAAGATTAAGTTTCAGTTGTTTAGGGAGATGTTAGGTGTAGAAGTCAATCCATTCTCCATTAATGGGAAGACATGGAAATAATAGAGTAAGCGCCAGTTGTAAGCGCTAGTTGTAAACGTCAGTTACAAGAGTCAGTTTACAAGAGTCATTAGCATAGTTGAACTCTACTTCACTGAATAGAGATTCCAGTTATCTGTGGTTTGCATGTCATAGACTAAGTAGGTTAGTTTCCTATATAAGAATGTAATCAGTCTTCATTAATTAATATAGAAGTGAGTGTAGCCTCACAGTGTGTTTGTTTCGCATATTTCTAAGTTTTATTGCATTGGATAATCTCGGTTAACCCAGGACACGAGGTTTAATAATTCACAAAAGAAATTTTACAGGCTTCCTAGTGCAAATGGATTTCAATTTTTACTGGTATGTGGGACTTACTAGGTGGCTATTTATAATGTTGTAGTCTAAATGTTCTAAGAAATGGTGATATTTTCCAGGGACATTTTCTCAAAATACAGTGAGAAATTGTTATATCCATAGATTTGAGTGATTACTTCTATATAATCCAAGTGCCCTCAGGGTTTTTCATCATACTCAATCCATTTATGAATGAAAAAAATGATTTTAAACAACAAAAAATATTGATTTTGTGCAAATTTATATGATCGAATTCTAATGAAAAAATCCATTTCGTAGAACAATTAAACAAGACCATTTATAATTATACCTCCTTTTGTTTCTTTCAGCTAGCCATATCTAGATATTTTACCACCGCGTGATAATCCTTGTGGTATAAATGTGGACGATCTTTCCTCTTGTGCTATGACGTGTTAAGAAATAGCCTTTTATTGTTATCGCCTATTAAGATGGATAAGCACAATTATGTGCTATGCTAGTGATAATTTATCATGCTATAGTACTATAGATCTGTTAATATACAACTATAGTAACCCATGGAAGTTTTGAAATAATATATTAAAGGCATGAAAATTCATCACTCAGACAAATATAAATCTACTCTGAATATAGTCGAATATATATATAGAAAGTGTTGAAGGTTAATTAATTAATTTTTGGAATCACACATAAAATCTAAGGGTTTTGTATTCAGTCCATAAATGAGAAAAAGTCAGGATAATAAAAACATACTTCTAAAAGAGGGTAGTATAATTAATAATCCCAGTAAAGAAGTTAGTGGAATTTTGTCTATAAACTCAGAGATAGGTAGAGAAACAAAAAATTAACTCTACCTTTTATAAATAACTTTCAATACCCTTAAACAAAAATATTTATCTTGTAAAAATAGATGGCAAGACAATAAATATATATAAATAACAAGCATGGATTATTTTTCCTCGATTGTCTGATGGGTTTCCTCGAAATAGAAAAATGAACCCATAATTAACATATCACCCAAGTAAAACTTTTGCTAGATGCATTAAAAAATAGATAGTTAACTAAGAAATGAAGGAATCGTAAACAATTAGTATTCTTTAGTTATCTGGCCAACTTTAATTGTTTGAACTCATGTCAATTGACCACCAGAAGTTTGGGAAAATAAATAAGTCATCCTTCTAACTTCAAGAATTGTGAAAATGCGATAACAACCCATCTAAGATACATTTCCTATTCTAAAGTACAAAATCACAACAAAATAAAATATTTCCTCTCTGATAAGAATTTCTTAGGGGAGAATCTTTCCACAAAACAACATGAGCATTTTGAGTAAGAGAAAATTTTAAATTTATTTGTATATAAGACTCAGAAAAAAACAAACCATACAGGCAATATGAAGAAACTAAGAATATTATGGGAGAGATAACAGAATGAGGCTAGTCTTTGCATGGATATAAGTAATTTTACACAAGATCAAAACTAATATAAATTGTATGCATCACCTTAAATATTAATATGACTTTAAAGCCCGGACACTGGAAATATCAAAGGTAAAATTGCCAGAAATAATGAAGGAATAAAACTGTGTAATAGTTGCAGTAAACTTAGCAAAATTTTCTTGGAAGATATCTTAAATTAAGTACTATAAATACAATATACAATGGTGAATTTATTTGGTCAAAATCCTATAATAAACTCAGGCAAGCTTCATTCTGTGAGTATAGGAAGTAAACCCCTGGAGACTCAGCGAAAAATCGTGAAGTTGTTATTTCCTTAGCCTTTAAACTTCTCACGATTTGGGAATGAAGATTTAATAATAAAAATTCCTGATAAATAAATGAATACGGGACAGGAAAGAATGTAATAAACAAAGGATTTTTTATATGAGAAGATACCCACCATATTCCTTTATGGGCTACCAGGATAGTCGAATGATCCGTATCGTGAGGTTAAGGGCGTAATTTTTTCAATAAAAGGATTACGATATTAAACAAATCAAAGAAGTGTTGTCGTTCTCGTAAACTGGGACTGAACCAAGGAAAAAATATCACCCGGTTACAAGGATGAGTATAGAGAACATATGGTATATGAGGTTACAACACTTAGGCCTAAGGGCATTACAATGAGGGAAAATATTATGTTTGATGCGAATAGTTCAAAAACCGTGTTGGAAACAATGAGGAATATTATAGTAGATTTGCAAACATTCAAGACTCATAATGAAAAACTAAAAACAGAGGGAGATCATCAAGAAATAAATTAATGAGATATTGTTACAAATCATATCAATGAAAAATAGTTCAAAGAATAATGAAGTGGATGAGAAAGTAAGCAAAAACTCTTCAAAGGATTCCAGCCATGGAATAGAGAAAGAAAATAACTCTTCTAACCACTCGCATATAACTAAAAGCATAGTGTCTACAACGAAGAAACAAAAACATATGGATCACTTAGATGGAGAGTTTAAAAAATTAAACCTTCAACGTTTGATGGTGATCTGAAAAGATACTTTAAAATGACAATGGTTGAGTTATTATGCATGTGTTTATTAACCATTTCAGAAGCTGAATGAAAGAGGAAGAATTATAGAAGAAACATCATAGCCATATGCACATATACAGATATGAAATAAATCAAGAAGAACAACAAACCATAGAACACCAAAGTGATAATGAAGTTTGACAATCTCTCCTAAGTCTCCTGTCCTTTGTCTTAGTGGGTGAGGCTTTCTTATTTCTTTTCGAAGATTTAAAAGTACATCAAAACAGTGCCAAAAAGTTTACAAACTGAGTTGGTCTTGTTCTACCAGATCTATAGAACCCAACAAAAGAAGCGGAACTTAAATCAGATGACCGGAGCTCCTAGAAATGACCCACAAAGGTGTGCTCCTCAATAACTTCTCTACCTAAAAATGGCTTTGGCTTGGCAAGTATTTAGCATAAACCTGATCTGAATATCCTCCTTGGCTTCAAGAAGCCCTGGTTTATATAGATCTGAATTTGGTAACCATCTCCCAACTTCCCCCTAATATCCCCCAATATTGGCCAAAAATATTCAAAACTGCTTATAAAATCAATACAAAATCACTATTATAAAGTTCAAAACCCACTTATGCATATATTTAAGGGAGAAACCCCCAAATCGTTGGCTCTTGGTCCTATTAGCACAACCCATGTGGCCTCACGCTCTAAACTCGGACTCGACGGTTAATCCCCTCGATGGTTTTGGCACCTTGGTCACGTGCATGGCCCATATGGTCAAGCCCCATACACCCACGTGATAATTGGTAGTTTATCCCCTCCGATGATGTATCCCTCAGACTAGCGCCCTGGTCGGTGGGAAAGCCCGACCGACCGGGTGCTAACCGTTTATGCGTGCGTCAAGTGTAAAGGTGTAGGCCCGAGTCATGTGGAGTGTTGATGTGATTGAAATCCAGAGCCCTTGCACCTTAAATCTGATGTATCATGGGTAGTGTTGAGCATTGTGAGATGTACGTATGGACTCACATGACACCGGGCTGGGGCTAGACTCCAGCCCTTACCTCCTCTGCCCAGATCCGCATGTAACTTTACTAAATGTTTCATGCTATGGTTAATAAGCTACATGTGTGGACGGGTTCACTAGCCTGACCCTGCCAAACCCTTATCCTGGAGGGAGGTCACACATTCAAAAATCATGTGCTCCAAAAAAGTTTCCAAACAATAAACCAATGCAGGGGTGCCACGTGGTAGCGCATGATTGGGCCATATGGCACCACATTATTCGTGCGAACCAGCTGACGTGTCAAACCAACATCCGTCCACTTGTCAGCTTCCCAGTCACCAAAGTTGCCCAATAATTTTCTACCACATGTCGTATGTACAATGTATGGGTGTTCCACGTGTCACCCTTGCAGTGGTGACACGTGTCATTGCCAGATTGGTCCACCTGTACCTGCTCAACACGTCATCCATCCGTAGGCCCATTCAGCCTGCCATGTGTCACCTCCAGACGCTTCCACGTTAGCGCAAAATGTGCCTTGCCACTTCAGTTGTATGGTCATATGGCCTATACAGTCAACTGTCACATGGCACTATACAGACTGTACGGACTATACAATCATCATTTTTTGCCTGTTTGACCAAATAAATAGATCGCGATATCAGGAGCATACAACGTCTGTTTGATCCCTTTCAAGTTGCGTTGGGTTCGTATCGATGAGGCCTATGAACACATCTGTTTTGAATCCATTCTAATAACTTTTATTTTTAGGCCTTTTTGAGCCCCATCAAGCTCCTGGATCCAATTCTAGATTAGATGGAGAGTCCAGAATTGGTGAAGAGGAAGAAGCTTGGTTACTTGACATAAATAAATACTTCTAGATTTATAATTATTCTAGTAATATGAAAGTAAGAATGACTATCTATAATCTGAAAGGTAAATTTAGTATATGGTGGCATGACTTAAAACTAGCCAAAGGACTAAAGGAAAAGAAAGTGGAATGGACAGATTTTAAGAAATATTTTAAGAAACAATACTTTTTTGAAAGTTGTTATGAGAGAAAAACCAAAGAGTTATATGAGCTTAAATTAGGATAGATGTCTATGGAGGATCTGATTACCAATTTTATGGAATTGTTGAGGTTTGTACCTTATATTAAAGATGAAAAGGGGAAATTTTAGAGGTTTTTAAGTTGCTTACCTCATTCATATAAGGACATAATCGAGTTTGATAATACAATAAATTTGAATGAAGTGATGTGAAACGAAATATTATGTTATGAATAGTAGAAACAACGATCTGAAAATCCAACGACACAGAGAGAAAATAAACAAGATAAACTAAATGAAAGGAAGAAGGGTTTCAAGCCATCACCATTTCGTAATATGTTCAAGGTACATGAAGAGCATAATTCCTTCATAAATTCACTAGAAGTACAGGGAAACAAGTTAGTTAATTTGGGATTTAAGAAAACAACTAAAAATTCTAGAGAACCATTGAAATGTTGGGGATGTGGCGAACCACATTTGTTGAGAAACTGTCCATACATAAATGATGCAAACAAAATTGTTCAGAACATTCAAGAATCTTCAACAGTTGGAGACATTGGAAAAAGTATTCATAGAATCAATGCAACTTTAGATGGCAGGAAAACATATCATCAATCCACCATTGTGGAAATTGAAGGTAAAATTCATGACAAAAAAGTTTCTATTTTAATTGACCCGGGAGCTAGTTTAAGTTATGTTACTCCATTTTTGGTAGACTCCAACAAGCTAAGAAGGGTAAAACTTACTAAATCCTTGTTAGTAGAATTAGCTAGAGGCACAAAAAGGAAATTAGTTGAACTCATTCCTAAATGTAAGATGAATATAAATGGTCAAGATACAAAGGTAAACTTAAATGTTTTACCTTTAGGTTCATATGACATAATTATAGGTATGGATTGGTTATAAGAGAACAAAGTTATACTAAAC
Source organism: Picea engelmannii (assembly GCA_009831015.1). Classification (NCBI taxonomy): domain Eukaryota; kingdom Viridiplantae; phylum Streptophyta; class Pinopsida; order Pinales; family Pinaceae; genus Picea; species Picea engelmannii. Next base: position 597,938 of record ML791192.1, read on the forward strand.
TGTTATGAAAAATAATTTATTTACAAAGATGAATGTGGGATACCAAAAATAGGGTAAGGAAGTAAATCAGTTTCTGTCAGAAAATATCAATAATGCAATTTAAAAACTGCATTAGTAAAGGATACAAAATATATGTTATTCAAGTAAGAAATATGCTAGAGAAAGAAAGAAAAACAAGTTTAGAGGAATTTGCGATTCTTCGAGGATTTGATGATGTATTTGTGGAATAAATACTAGAATTATATCCAAGGAGAGAAATAGATTTCTCTATTGATCTACTACCTGGATGTGTACCAATGTCAAAGGCACCTTACAGGATGACCATCCCTTAGTTAAGATAATTAAAAATCCAACTACAAGAACTATTAGATAAATGACACATTGGAACAAGTGTATCGTCGTGGGGAGCACTAGTATTATTTGTCAAAAATAAAGATGGAACACTACAATTATGTATTGACTATCGAAAATTGAATAAGATGACGATTAAAAATAAGTACCCTCTTCTGAAGATTAATGATTTATTTGATCAGGTTGGAGGAGAAAAAATATTCTCTAAATTGGATTTAAGGTCAGGTTATCACAAATTATAATAAAATATGAAGATGTAAATAAAACAATGTTTAAGACACGCTATAGACATTACAAATTTGTAATAATCCCATTTGGACTTACTAATGCACCGAAATTTTTTATGTGTTTAATGAACAATATATTCAACCTATAATTGGATAAATTTGTATTGATCTTTATTGATGATATACTAATCTATCAAAAATATGAATAAGAACATAAGAAACATTTGAAAATAGTACTACGGACTCTAAGGGAGCACAAATTGTATGCTAAGTTCGATAAATACAACTTCTATCAAAGAAAGATACAATATTTGGACATGTAATGTCATAGGATGATATTGCAGTAGACCTTGAAATTATTAAAGCTTTTATGGAATGGCATGTACCTAATAACGTAGTAGACATACGATCATTCATGGGGATTACCGATTATTGTCAGAGGTTTATTGAAGGATTTTAAAAAATTGCCTATCCTATTACATCACTACAAAAAAAGGGAGCGAAATTTATTTGGTCTCAAAAATGCCAGGACAATTTTGATAAATTGAAAGGTTTACTAACTACAACACCAATCCTTAAAGAGGTTGATCCTTATAAATATTTTATCGTTTGTTTATATGCAAGTAAAGAAGGATTAGGTAGAGTGTTGTCATAAGACGAACACGTAATTTTTTATGAATCCCGCAAATTGAAAGAAATTTGAATAGTACAGATTTCAGAATTAACAGAAATGGACTATTATTTAGTTCAAAAACATAATTTATGTACCAAATTGTGCTTAATTAAAATTGATAATCCTAAATGAGGTTTATAAAAAACCCTATTTTGGTAATCCTAGATATCAGAAAATGATAATGGCCTTGAGAAAACAATTTTATTGACCTAATATGAAATCTGAAACAACTAAATACTTATCTAAATGCTTAGATTTTCAACAAGTAAATGATGAACATCAACATCCAACAGGGTTATTACAGCCTTTACCTATACCAGAATAGAAATGGGAAATTATTTCGATGGATTTCATTACAAGTTTTCCTAAAACTCAAAGACAAAATGATTCAAACATGGTAGTAGTTGATAAATTTAGTAATTCTGTTCATTTCATACTTGTGAAAACTACTTATAAAGATATTAATATCGCTAAATTTTTTATGAAACAGATATTTGGATTGCATGGAATTTCTAAATTGGTGATTTCAGATAGAGATGTCAAATTCACATCAAATTTTTGGAAAGAATTGTTTGTAGGTCTGGAAACTAACTTGAATAATAATACAAGTTATTATCCGTAAATAGATGGACAAACAGAATGTCCAAAACAGATTATCAAATACATGTTACAAATGTATGTAAGAATGAAACCAACTAAGTGGGAAGAGTACCTACACTTAGTCTAATTTTCATACAATAATGGTTATCAAGACTCGACAAAAATGAGTCCCTTCGAATTTTTATATGGAAAAATGTGTACAACTCCAATCAGTTGGGATAATCTTGTTGACATAATAATGGTTGGGCCATAAATTCTCCAAGAAATGGAATGTATGGTAAAAATGGTGCAATAGAATTTGAAGGTTTCCCAAGATCGACAAAGAAACTATGTAGATCAGAAAATATGGCATCAAAAATTTAATGTAGGATAACATGTGTACCTTAAAGTCAACAAGAAAGAGATAATTAAATCTAGGGAACTGTTCCAAGTCGGCACCAAGGTTTTGCGGTCCATTCAAAGTCTTAACTTGAATTGGACCTATGGCATACCAACTGGTACTTCTTGCTAATTTGAAAAATCATAATGTTTTTCATGTTTCATTATTGAAAAAATGTATTCATGACCCTACTCACATCATTGATTGGAACATTGTTACAAAATAATTTTCCTACGGACATGTGAATCTTCCCTTGTATTCTAGACCCCTAATACCAAGACAGAAAGATACGAATGAACACTAACATCCCTTTGAAATTTGTTTGATCAATCGGAAAGAGAGAGAGGGAGAAAAGGTGATCGTACCTAATTCTGGAGTTTGTCCTCATTGCTCCAATTTGAGCTTGATATCCAAAATATTTCGCACATCTTGATGCCTACAATACAATGGACAACAAAGAGAAACAAGAAAACTCCTACTCTACAATATCATATTGAAAAAAATCATTTATAATAGACAAACATGTGTAATAATACACAAGATTGAAGGGAATAGGCAAAGTATATTGATGAGAACTTTAATGAGATACTTACAATCATGGATGATATTGCAACAAATTCTCCAAGTTCCCCTCGTCCATCCCATGGATGATGTTCCCAAGATCATAAGTTTGATATCCAAAAGCTTCCTTCATTCTCCCCTTCTCCATGGAAATCCTCCATTATATAGGATTTGGAGGCTTAACCACCATGGAGAAGATCATTCACTAGATCCACTAAAATGGGATCTCCAAGATTTGTAGGGATAAAATATCTCTCAAGTATTTTAAAGAGGAAATATCTCTCAAGATCCACCAAATCAGGATTTTGGTTTGAGAAAATATCTCAACCATCCATGAGATTCTCAACCTCTCCTTGAAAATAGGAAACCAAATGTGAGGTGGATTCTCACACTAAATTAATTTCCTTTTTATGAATATTAATAATTAATTCATGTGCACATAGTATTTGGACCTTCATATACTATATTTCTCCTCCACATTGACTAGGGTTTGTTACAAATTTTCTTTCATGGTGTTAGTGTATGTGACACTTTCATGACACTTGCGACACTTAGGGTGAGTTACTTAAGTGTGTAATTTTGGTGTGGAATAGATTGCTCCTTAAAGTGTGAGGTCAGAAGAGAAATTAATGGCTGAAACACTTTACAATTCTTCAATGAAAGGGCATGGAGTTGGAGAACCTAGAAGAATATGCAAACAACCATCAAACAATATTAATATATGTTCCATTTTTTATGCAGGAATACCTATTCTTGGAATACAAGATGATTGAAAGCACGACCATCGAACAACACACTGTGGATCCATGAAAAATATTGACTAAGGATATGGCCACCAAATATACAAATGTGGATCCATACCTCCATGACATGAAATGATCGAAGCCACGAAAAATACACAGTGGAGCTACGAGATGATAAAACATTGCCAGGAACCAATACAATGTGGATCTATGTGACAGTATACATATTAGCATGCTCAAATTATCTCCTTCATAGCCTGGGAAAAGAAGATAAAAAAGTGAATGCTCAACCCAGGGTCTTCGTCCCAATCTCGATGTGGTATGATATAGCCATGTGAATAGATGTTTTGATGTCGAAGATGGTAGAAATCACTTGATTACCGATCATTAAGGTAAATCATTAACAAGTGCGAGGGAAATCACCCATGATGTCAATGAATCCCAAGGTACCCTAGTACATTCCAATAAATGTGAATAAATGAGTTGAGGTCGAACATTCGTGGAATCATTCAATCATAGGTCAATGATGTAAACATGTTTTTAGAAGCGAGGAGGCATGCCATTGAGGCATGCAGGTCCCAAGGTACTAACTGGTTCTTAAGTCTAATTCATGGATGTTGTGTTGAAGTCGATAGGAAAAAACTCGTCGAAGGAGGGACTTGATGTATCCCCCATCATCAACACAAAACTGACACATGAAAGTGATGTAAGATGGTTAATCGAATGAGTATGGACTGATACAAGAAAGGGAAACTGAAAATATTGCAGATGGATGGTTTGAAGTGAAACTTACCTTGAACATGATGAGGCACAAAAACTAACTTGGAAGAATTGACTCGACGAGTACCAAAAATGTAATGTGACGACAATAAGAGCACTCTTAGACTGGATGAAAAAGTATGGTGACACATGTAATTGGTATGACTCAGAGACAGGTGGATTACCTAGTTGTAATACGAGACGCAAACAAGTTCCATGTTCAAGGGCGACAATACCTGCCATAAAGGATTCCCAAAAACTTGACCCACTTCCTTCAATTCCCCCCCCAACCCAGATAGATGAGTACCTCTTTTTCATTTAACGATATTGAGGAGGGTAACACGTGCTCGATATAACTCACCTTCGATAAGTTCCTCTTCCTTTATTTAACGAACTGGAAGAATTAAGGATTTGTTCCCACATTGGTCCATCAATGTGTAGTTTAGCGAGTCCAAAGAAGAAAAAATAAGTGGTTTTTCATGTTTAGAGAGTCTGAAAATAACTTAAAAGAGACTCCAAAGTTGTCTGTTTTCCTAATTTTAGTCTCCGAGGTCTGAAAAAGAGATAAATTATTACTTGGAAGACACCCTTTCAAACCTTTTAATGAGTGTGAAAGGAAGCAAGATCACTCGACAATATTTTCATGTTTAGAGAGTTTGAAAAGAGCTTAAAGAAAACTCCAGGGGGTTCATTTTTCATATAACCTTTACGAGTCAGAAAAAGTGATAAAAATATACTCGGTCACATTCTCATGTATTTACGAGCATGATAAAGAACAAAGACTAAACTCAGAATTGGTTTTATTGTTACACAAGCTTGAAACAAAATTAAACTATGCTTGTAATTTCTCAACGTAAATTCCAAAGGTTTTGAGGGATACCCATGGATGGTTAGTACTCTTCCCCCAGCTTGATAAGCTAGTGGCTTAACTGCAAATTGATAATCAAAGCCTAGAGACATGCCCCCCCCAAGCTTCATTTCATTCTCCGAATTTGAGGTTGTCACTAATTTTTGTACTAGATGGAGAAAAAGGATCAACTAACAAAGGTAGGTGAAAGGAAGGTTCAAATACAAGACATAACGAAAGAATTGACTCAACATATATGAGATCTAGCTAAAGACTCGACTCGATATCTACAATATCTAGTGAAAAGAATCGACTTGATAGGAGAGGTGAATTTTTCATTTTTTAACGAGATTGACACATGAAAAGAACTGTGCTCAAGGCCTCTGTTTTGTAGATTTTAACCTTGTACAATATTTACTGTAAACTGATATTCAGTAAAAGAACAAAAAAGATAGAATGGCATATACAAACATTACACATGGATTTTTCCCCTGAAAACCCAAACCGGGAAAACCAACATATTCTATATTTTCATTGTGTTACATTGTTTACAATCAAATATACATATAGGAGCTAGCGGCATCCAAAACCCTAACCCAATGACCTGGATTAGTCAACAACCCTAATTCCTTAACCGGAAGTAGAAAACCATCACCAAAGAAACGATGTGCCGAAAACCACCTAAACATGTGACACGTTTCCTGAGGAAGAAAAATTGTTCTCAGGGCCGCTACCCTTGAACCCTTGTGTGGGGGAGATTCACCCCCCTACACCCCCCTCAAACCCCCCTACATGCCCATATCAAAACTCAGACACTACTACTTGTGCAAAGAATATAACACATACCCAACATTCTCGGACTTGTTGTTTTCTTTTCATACAGGGGGTTACAGGGTTACATAGTCAACAATCCAGGGCAACAATGCCCATGGATCCTCTACACCAAGAGAACTTCTCAGTGCTCACAAATTTTTTTAATGAATCTGCAAAATTCTTCAAAGTGTCCACCTTCATCAACAATACTTTCTTTTCTTCAACCATGTCTCTCACAAAGTGATATTGAATATCAATATGCTTTGTCTTTGAATGATGAGCTGGGTTCCTCGCTAGAAAAATTGCACTCTCACTGTAACAATCTATCCTTACATATTGATGTACCAACCCAATACTTGAACACAATATTTGTAACCATATTGCTTCCTTACTTGCATGAGTGGCTGCCATGTATTCCACTTCTGTAGTTGAAAGTGCCACTACATCCTGTCTTTTGCTCATCCAACTTATTTCTCCTCCAAACAGGTTAAACACATACCCACTTGTATATCTCCTACGATCTAGATCTCCAGCCTAGTCTGCATCCACAAAACCATGTATATCCACCACTCTGTCCAATCCCAGTCTTACTTCGTAGAATAATCCATAGCTAGAAGTGCCACGCAAATACCTGAAAACCCTTTTTACTGTTGTCCAATGCTCCTTCCCTGGTTTTGGCATATACCTGCTCAGAAATCCCACTGCATGTGCAATGTTCGGTCTAGTAAAACCATTGAATACATCAAACTGCCAACTGCACTCACATATGGAACATGAGACATTCCCTCCTCCTCTTGATATGTCTTGGGACATTGATCCGCAGATAAATTTACACCAACAGGAATAGGAACCTTGACCGGTTTACATTCCTTCATATTAAACCTCTGCAATATTGTCTCGACATATTTTCTCTGATTTAACCATAGTTTCCTCCTTTTCCGATCTCTTTTAATTTCCATGCCCAAAATTAAATTTGAAGCACCGAGATCCTTCATGTCAAATTTAGAGGACAACTGAGTTTTCACATCCTAGATAATCTCCTTGTTGTTTCCTATCAACAACATGTCATCCACATACACGACCAAATAAGTCAAATGATCACCAACTAATTTAATATACAAACATTGATCCTCTTTTCTTCTTGTGAAGCCAATTCCCAACATATAAGTATCAAACTTTTGATACCACATCATTGGTGATTGTTTTAAACCATATAGGGACTTTTTCATCTTGCATACTAGCTGCTTCTTTCCCTTCACAACATAACCTTTTGGTTGCTTCATATAGATTTCTTCTTCCAGATCCCCATGTAGGAATGTTGTCTTCACATCCATTTGTTCTATTTCAAAATCAAATGCAGCAACAACAAATAACATAAATCTTATAGAGGTTAACTTGGCAACAGGAGAAAAAATCTCACCAAAATCATTTCCCTCAACCTCGGAATAACCCTTTTCTACTAACCGAGCTTTGTATTTCTCCACTTTTCCTTTTGAATTCAACTTCTATTTAAATACACATTTGTTGCCAATGGGATTTATTCTAGTCGGAAACTCCACTAGATCACAAGCCTCATTCTTATCCAAAGATGCCATTTCTTCATCCATGGCCCTTTTCCAAATATTGGCATCCTCTAAATCCACTGCCTCCCTAACAGTTCTAGGATCATCATCAGTAATAAACAAAGAAAAATTTGAATGGAAATCAGATGGATTATACCTTTATGGTAGCCTTCTTTCTCAAACCGATCTCCTCAATACTAGAGTACGAGGATCTTCTTCTTCTGAATCTTGTTCTTCTACAGAGTCTGACTCATCATCCTTGAAAACAAACTCTATTTTCTCTGGTTCTTCATTACTTGGTAGGACTTCCTATTTAACAACATCCTTCATTTCTCTAAATACCACATCTCGGCTATACAAAACCTTGTTAGCTTTTGGGTTCCAAATCTTATAACCTTTGAGACCATCTTTATATCCAATAAAGATACACTTTCAGCCTTCTTATATAGCTTACTCTTGTTTTCCTTTGGAAGATGAACATATGCATCATAGCCAAATACCTTGAGATGTGTGAGATAAGGTTCCTTACGAGTCCACACCTCTTGTGGATTCTTGTCATCCAACGCTGATGAGGGTGATCTATTGACCAGGTAACATGTAGTACCCACTGTCTCTACCCAAAATTCTTTCCCTAACCTGACACTACTGAGCATGAACCTTGCTTTTTCCATCAGCGTCCTGTTCATCGTTTCTACAACTCCATTGTGTTGAGGTGTATATGGAGTAGTCTTATGCCTTGGTATACCACACTTCTTACATAATTCTTCAAATTCATTTTCTCATCACTCTCCGCCATTATCTGTCCTCAACACCTTAATTCTTTTCTTTGTTTGATTCTCAAAAAGAGCCTTAAACTCTTTAAACCTGTCAAAGACTTCAGATTTCTTCCTGAGGAAATATATCCAAGTTTTCCTCGAGAATTCATCTATAAATGAGACATAGTACACAGATTTTCCTAATGATGGGACCGACACAGGTCCAAAAATGTCACTGTGAACTACCTGTTAAATTCCTTCTTCCCTCGTTGCACCAGAGGGGAATCTTACTCGATTCTTCTTCCCATATAGACAATGTTCACAGAATAAAAAATCCAGAGAGAAGTTAGAAATACTTGCAACCATACCTTTACCATGAAGTAGTCGAAGACCCTTCTCTCTGATATGCCCCAGTCTTTGATGCCACAACATAACCTTTTCTCTAGAGACTGTAGAAGGTCTTTGTTATTCAACTCCAATATCAGGAACAATGGAACTATTACACCCATCACTACTAGTTATTCCTTGCATCTTATACAAAGTTCCAAACCGAACTCCCTTCAAAAACACCATTGCTCCTCGAACCATCCTGCAGGTTTCCTTTTCAAATATTGTTTTTACGCCTACATCGCCCATTTTTCTTACATAAATCAAATTTCTGGCCAAACCTGAGATGTGCAGAACACCAGGCAGTGTTCTAATCCTTCCATCTATGAGCCTCAACTTGAATTTTCCTCGTCCTATGATTCTGGTTGTCAAATCATCACCTAAGAAAACATTACTTCCATCATACCTTTCATATTCGCAGAACCATTCCCTATGGGGAGTCACATGAAAGGATGAACCCGATTCAACCAACCATGCCTCATGATCTGCATGTGTGCTTGAAGAAGCCAAGTACACATCCGCTCCTTCTTCCTTGGAGGTCTTTTATTCTATAGAAGGAGATTCTTCAGATCCATTCTTTTTCTCAACTTTGGATCTACATTGCTTCTTGTAGTGCCCTTGTTTTCCACATCTCCAACATACCTTTACAAACTTTTCAAGAGATTTAGGTCTACCCATAGACTTAGATATCCCACTTAAGAACTTAGATCTATTTATTTCCTTGGAACATCTTCTTGCAAATAATGTTTATGTGCTCTATCCTTCCATATTCTTCTATCTCATCTCCTTTGACAACAAGGATGAGACCACTTCATCAAACTTCAAGGTAGTTGTATTACTACCTATGGCCACAACCAGACTATCCCATGAGTTTGGTAAAGAACACAATAAATTGATACATTTATCTTCATCTAAAATTTTAATCTCAATAGATACTAACTTACTTACCATAGTATTGAAGGCGTTCAAATGCTCTGCCATCGAGTCTCCAAGTCTCATCCTCGGGTTATACAACTTCTTTCTTAGGAATAGTTTATTTACTAGGGACTTGGAATGATACAACTTCCCCAACTTTTCCCATAAATAGTTTATCTGTTGAAGTTCCTATAGGTGTAGTACTTGGATCTACCGCGATCCATTGATCTTTGTCCACCAACAAATCTTCCATCTTGAAATTCCACCACTCAAAAATTTTCCAATTAAACTTCTCAATCTCCATCTTCGAATTTCTTGCCATTTATTTTCACCTAAAAAATCAATACCACAGATCTCTCAATGTAACAAGGCTTATCATAGTTCCGAGCCAAACCCTTGACCACAAAGGCATCCCCTGAAGCCAACAAAGATTTGATACCAAATGTAGATTTTAACCTTGTACAATATTTATTTTAAAGTGATATTCAGTAAAAGAACAAAAAAGATACAATGACAAATACAAACATTACACATAGATTTTTCCCCTGGAAACCCAAACTGGGAAAACCAACATATTATATATTTTCATTGTGTTACATTATTTACAATACAATATACATATAGGAGCCAGCAGAATCCAAAACCCTAACCCAATGACCTGGATTAGTCAATAACACTAATTCCTTAACCGGAAATAGAAAACCATCGACAAAGAAACCATGTTCTGAAAAACCACCTAAATATGTGACACGTTTCCTAAGGTAGATAAATGTTTCTTGGGGCTACTACCCCCGAACCCCCGCACTGATGGAATTCGCACCCCTACACCCCCCAAGGGCATCTTAGCGCTCCCCCCCTCAAACTCCCCCTGCGTGCTCGGCGCAACAATATAACACATACCCAACATGTTTCGGTTTTTAACGAGCTTTCCAAAGCGAAGTAAAACTATACTCGTAAATTTTATTTCATTTTTTAACGAGCCTACCATAGAGAAGAGAAACTGTGCTCAAGACCTTTGTTTCATTTTTTAATGGGCTTGCCATAGAGGATAAAAACTATGCTCAAGACCTCTGTTTCATTTTTTAACAAGCTTGCCACAAAGAATAAAAACTAGATCCGTGTAGCTTCTAGCTTCAATCACCATATTTTTGTTTCATTTTTTAATGAGCTTTCCACAGACAAGAAAACTATGCTCAAGAATTTTGTTTCATTTTTTAACGATCTTTCCATAGAGAAGAAAATCTATTCTCAAGACTCTAGGTTCAATCCCCAGATTTTTGTTTCATTTTTTAATGAGCTTTCCACAGAGAGGAAAAATATCCTTGAGACATCTTCTTGATAATGGCTTCCAAGAGGACAATACTATGGAAGGAATACATGACAAGGGACAAACGCCATCCATGGATTCCAGGAGATCTTCACTAGATGGACGAAAAACACTCTAGAAGGAATACATGTCAACGACCTCGATAAGGGTAGGGGGATCTGGCTCTAATATCCCTATCGAAGAGATGACCATGTCAACTACCAGATCTAAGTCATGATAAGGGAGAGATTCCCTCTCGTGTGGGATTGAATGCATGGGGAAGGTCGTTACATAATTGACCTGTGGCAGGGTGGACATCACTGACATGTATGGAATGTTGAGGGAAGGTGGATGGATGACCATTAGATGAGGGTCAATGAATGAAAGTTGGTCAATCGTTACTATGTTTTTATTGTGAGGAAAACATATCACTCGAAAGAGAGTGGACACAAAATATCTCATAGTGTAGAAATAGTCTCACTCGAGGAGAAGGTTAAAGTTCAAGGGGTCATGAACTACCATCACATCGACGTAAACCATTTTTCCTCCCAAAGTAACCAGAAACTAAGGAAGGATCCCTAAAGGTTGAATAAATATTGTATCAAAGGTCAACAGATTCTGATTCATGGGTGCAAGCTGCAGGGAACAAAAGTCTTTCCAAGAATTCGCAGATAAGATGCTAACAAAAGAACCTTCGTCTATTATAGTGTTAGGAATATTCCTATCACAAAACTGCACAATGATTTGGAAATGCATGTAAGAAGGAATAAGAGGTTGTGTCAAATGATTCCAATTAATGGAAATCATAAGATTGCTTGAAGGGGGTGCCATCGGGATGAGCAGAGTGCCCCCTTGTCCGGGTGAATCAATATTACCTAGGTAGACCTGAGCGAAATCGTCACTCTTTGAATGAGGAGTGGGATCGATCTATTACAGAACCATATCGACCACTCTGGTTCCACTCTTCAAGGGAGGAGTGGGATCAATCGATGACAGAACTAGATCGACCACTTTGGAACTCTTCAAGGGAGGAGTGGGATCGGTCGATGAAAGAACTGGATCGACCACATTGGAACTCTTTAGATGAAGGGTGGGATCGATCGATGACAGAAATGGATCGACCACTTTGTCACTCTTCATATGAAGAGTGGGGTTGATCAATGACGTAATTGGACCGACCACTTGGGTTTCTGGCTCAACTGAGGATGAAACTATATTGGCCACCTAATCAACCGAACTGATCGAGGATGGAACTGTATTGAAAATTTCATCAAATAATGATGGGTTGGGAGATATCTCATGATAACCATTTGGAATTTGAAGCTTTTCCAAAAGATAATAAGTCTCATCTATACGAGGACAAACGTGAGAGTAATGATCACCTTCACATAACAAGGAAGGGAATTTGGCATTTCTATTCTTCTTACCAACCTTAACGTCACTAGTTGACGAGGTGTCACCAGCATGTCCAATAGGGGATGATGACGTGGAAGACCATATTTCTAAGACCTTGGGGAGACCAGGAAATCCCTCATAAAGTGGTCACCTTTACAAATAGTGCAAGCAATTTTGGGTTTAGGATTCTTCATTTTAGACTTGTCAACTATATCAACACTCCCAGTATGATTAACAATAGTTATTTTCTCAGATATAACATGACCTAATGTGGTTGCAGGATTGGTCCCCTTCTGATTCTTCTTCTTCTTCTCTTTCAGTTTCTTCTTCTTCTTATCAACCTGGCTACTCGCTTTAGATATTTCACTAGGAGAAGAAGGAGAAAGGGAAGGATACCCGACGGGTGAAGAAGTAGAAATGTTGACATGAGGTTGATTTGTGGGTGGTGTGCTTACATATGAAACATCAGGTGCATTTGAAGAACTAGGAAAAGTCAAGATCACCAGAGTGGGGAACAACCAAACTGACAACCCAATGGTGAGTCTCGGAAGACTCAGTGTGGCAATGCATGGAGGACCAACACTTCCAATAGAAGGAAATGTGAAAGGTTCCTTGGGAAAAGGGGTTCCTTCATTGGTACTCATAGGAATTGATTCCATTGACGTCGACTCAACATAAGGTCCACTAAGGAAATCAAACAAGACACGCTGCAAATCTAAGAACCAAACAATCAAACAACCCTTCCCATAATGAAACCACTAGTTGGTGATGAAATCCAACATCGTGATATAAATATAGGAAGGGTCTAGGATAGAGTGGGTGGATCGGTTATGTTGGAAACCTTCTTAATAGACTTACGCCTTGGTGCAATTTCCCACACAATTTTACCCGTGGGTGTACCCTCCAAGGAGCCCGAGTGAGTTTGACCAACGTCTGAAACAGGTACAACAAAAAATCCCATTCATCGTCACCTTGTGTATCAACCCTACAGATATAGGACACTAAAGTTACCAACTCACAGTCAACCTTCGGGTTGGTAAATTCAACAGTCGGGAAGGAATGTATGGGCATGATATCAAGTCTGAAAATTCTTCAAGAGAACTGAGGACAAATGAATCGGTAAAATCCAAAGGACCTCGAATAGATTCAGAATTCATGAAGCTCTGAGACCAAATGAAAATAGTTGATCCTCAAGAAGAACCCCCAATATACAATCTGTCCTCTACGTGGGTTAAGTTTCGAAGGGGAAATATTCATCACTCTCCCACACACGAGCTTGTGTTTAACCCCTGTGTGAGAGGGGGATCCTGAGTATTCTTGTATGAACAAAAGGATTAACCACTCCCTAGCACAATATTTTATGTTTGTCTGATGGATTTGGAAAGTTATCCTCACAACCTATTTCAAAGCCCTACACTTTAATCTAATGTGGGTTCACTACCAGATAATATAAAAGTGTCTAATCAATTTTACAAGTGCTTCATTTTTTATCCGGATTATTTTCGGCACGAAATGAGAGCGGAGATATAACACATAGATATTTAGAGATATTGAAAGAGAGACAATAATATAACAAAGCTATAGCGGAAATAACAAGATTCATAGATATACAGTAATACATGATTTCTATTAATGAAACAAATGTACAGAGACTGTAAAATACAGAGTGAAAGACTCGCTAGAATGGTGGTAGCTTATCTCTGAGAAGAGATGTGACGGCTACTTGCATCCATGAGAAGATGACTATAATGAGGCTCTGAAGGCCTTTTTACAATAAGCAGGAATGCCAAAAACCCTAGACATCCAAAAACCTAACCCTGGGAGATGAAGCGCCAAAAGTCATGTGGGCCCCATTTGGGTAAGTTAGTGCATCAACTTCCCGGGGTCGTAACTTTTGCATACGATCTCCATTTTAGGCGTATGATAGCTAGTTGGAAATATCTATCCGAGAACTACAAATTTTGGGTGAGAAACATGATCTATGATCCATGTTGCTCCCCGTTTTCTAAAAAAACATCATTTAGGGCCTCAAAATGGCCCCGTTAGTTAAAAACTGCTAAAAATAGTAAATTACCAAAATTGCCAGAAACATGTTTTGGGCCAGTTGAAGAAGGTGGGTGGCCATCGATATCCACCTGGATCAATCCTCCCTCCTTAGGAAGAAATGGTCTCCATTGTGTTGAGTTCCCGAGGGAGAGGGGAAAGCGATTGCTGAATCTGTATCTTGGTGATCTGCTTGCCTTGCTGGAGAAGTGGCGTTGCTTAGCTTGTTGAAGGCTGTCACGAACTTGTGGCTGGAAAGATTGGACCTTTTTAACCAGTCTGGCTACATGAGATGACTGTGTGCAAAAGGAATCTTTTTTCTTTACTGCAACCTTGTCGACCTGCTTCTAGTGGATAGAAGGTGCTTGGGCCGAGGCTGTAGTGGTTGCAGTATCCTTTTCTTCCCCTTTTGAACAGATTGTGGAGAAGATGAATTTTGTAGTATTGGATACTACCTTGCAGCACTGTTTAGGTGGGGAAGTAGCTGGAACTACCTCTGGTATCCTGTAGAGATGACCCCCCAGAGTATTAATGACACTACAGGGTCGAGACTCATAGATAGCATGATGTTTCCACATATATGGCTGGCCCAAGAGAACATCACAAACATCCAGTGGGGAAACATCACATAATACCTCATCCTTGAAGGGTTGGATGCCATATGAAAATCGACACTGCTGGCTGACACGAAGATCTCGTCCTTGGCGAAGCCACCCGATGCTGAATGGTTGCGGGTGTGGTGTTGTCGACAATCCCAACTGTTTGACGACCTCTGCTGAGATGAGGTTCTTCTGGCTTCTGCTATCAACAATAAAATGCAGCGGGGTCCCCTTAGCCCACATCTGTGAATGAAAAAGGCGCTCCCCCTCTTCTGGATCTGTTGGTTCTTCTGGTTGAATTGCTGTGGTCGCGACAATAGCAGTGGGGTCTGCGTCGATGATCTATCTTTTACTAGTATTTTTAGAATCAGATTCTGAATCAGGGTTCGACTCCTTGTCTTTGATCTCGACCACCAATGACTGTTTTGAGTGAGATTTATCGGTGTTGTGCCAGGGGATTTTGTGGAAATTGCACCATTTCTCGGTGTCCTTCTTTTTCTTCCCATGACCCTTCTTTTCCTGTGGCTTGGATTGGTTTTCGGGAGACTATTTGTTAGGGCTGTCTTTGTCATACTTTGGTTGTTGTGGATTTGTAGACTCAAAATCCCGTTTGTTCTAGTGCTTAAATTTCTGCTCGATTTTAACAACATATCAATAGGCAGCACCGAGTGATGAGATGTCCAAAAAATCCATTTCATTTTGGATGTATCTGTGTAGAGCCCCACGATATTTCAGAACCAAATGTCGCTCGGAGTCTTTGATACCCAACTTGGTGCGCAAGGTATGGAAGCTATTGGTGAACTCCGAAACTGATTGGCCCCTCTCTTGCCGCAGTGTGGTCCATCTCATGTACTGGTCCTCATAGTTTCCAACAGGGTAATACTGTTCCTTTGCCGCATCCACAAAAAAAT
>ML791192.1:613813-625279 GCA_009831015.1 Picea engelmannii
GAAAAATTCTCCATCATTTCGTCCCTCTGTCGCGTGAGAGCTTGCTCAAGCAACAGACTGATAGGATCGTCTGCTCCATCATTTTTCTTTTCTTCCGCCATTGAGGGTTTCTTGGGTGTGCGAGAGTGATTGTCCTCAAGAGAAACAAGATCGAGACCCAACTTGCTATACTCGGACCTCGTTGGGGACATGCACTAAAAAAACGATCAAGAGCAGCCTGCTTTGATACCACTGATCCAGATTATTTTCGGCACGAAATGAGAGCGGAGATATAACACATAGATATTTAGAGATATTGAAAGAGAGACAACAATATAACAAATATATAGAGGAAATAAAAAGATTCACAGATATACTGTAATACACGATTTCTATTAATGAAATAAATTTACAGAGACTGTAAAATACAGAGTGAAAGAATCGCTAGAATGGTGGTAGCTTATCTCTGAGAAGAGATGTGATGGCTACTCGCATCCATGAGAAGATGACTACAATGAGGCTCTGAAGGCCTTTTTACAATAAGAAGGAATGCCAAAAACCCTAGACATCCAAAAACCTAACCCTGGGAGATGAAGCGCCAAAAGTCATGTGGGCCCCGTTTGGGTAAGTTGGTGCATCAACTTCCCGGGGTCGTAACTTTTGCATACGATCTCCGTTTAGGCGTATGATAGCTTGTTGGAAATATCTATCCGAGAACTACAACTTTTGGGTGAGCAACATTGATCTACAATCCATGTTGCTCCCCGTTTTCTAAAAAAACATCATTTAGTGCCTCAAAATGGCCCCGGAAGTTAAAAACTGCTAAAAATAGTAAATTACCAAAATTGCCAGAAACATGTTTTGGGCCAGTTGGAGAAGGAGGGTGGCCACCGATATCCACCTGGATCAATTTTAGGGTTGTTTTTTACTCAAGGGTGTGAAAGTGAAACTTATGATGTTTGAGACTTGACTCCAAAATAATGAAGAATAATGAGATGCAAATATTTTTATTCAATGAATCCTACATACGAGATGGAGAAGAGGTTCAACTTTCTTCAAAAAAAAAACCCAATTCCCAAATGCAATTTTCTAAATGCAACCTACTACACTATCCAAAAGAAATAATGCAACTACCGTCTTTGTTTGATTCTAATATATAAAGAAAGAAAATGAAAATCTTTTAACGCTCCATTACTTTCAATCAAAATGAAAGAGTCGAATGAAGATACAAAATACACAAAGAAAAAATGATTTCAAACAAAGCATGCACTCACAGGATAACGAAAAATTGAAAGAAACAAGTATGATAAGTCACTCAATCAAGGACTTGACAATCGAGAAGAATTCAAGGAATACAAGAAAGTTCAGAGAAGAATCTAAACATTGATAAGGAGAAAGAGATATCACTCAACTATCTTGACAAAACGAGCATCAAGAAAGAGAAATCAAAGCTAGGTTGTGGTAAGCATAAAGTCTCAAATCATTCAAAGAGGAAATATTTAAAAAACAACTTAAGACCAACAAACCTTTGCAGACCTTTTTCAATCAGTGAAATAACCAAAATATTTGCAAGGCTCAAACTAAACCAAGAAAAAACAAGGCGAATCAATATCACAAATTGGAAAAGGTTGCAATCTCAAGAAAGACAACGAAAAAAGTGATAAGAACCAAATCCTCAACCCAAACAACGTCACAAGAAAAAGTACAAACTCTGGGAAAATGACCTCCAACAAAGGGCTGAGCAAACCATGGAAAAATCCCCTAGATCTTCCCAAAACCATAGAGCATCAATCCCTAAAACAAAGAGACATAGCACTATAGCTCTCCCTAAGAGACCAAAGGGGAGCATTTATCAGATAACCAATGCTCTGATAGCCACTCTTGGGGAGTGCTAGTCTTGTAGATGCTTGAAAATGAGCATAAAAAAGAAAAAAATAAATAGAGACTGGCTTGGTAACTATGAATACTACTTGATGAAGCAGAGGGAAGAGGGAAGGTTGAGAAACAATCAATCAAACAATATCAAACAAGGAAATTGTTCAGACGATCCAAGGAAAGACAAGTCAATGTCCTTCCTTAGTGGAGTCGCCAATTTCTGTTACAGAATAATTCCCTTGCAGACAGGTGAATATTCCCTTGGATTCTAGAGCCCTAATACCAAGACAAAAAGATACAAATGGACACTAACATCCCTTTGAGATTTTTTTAAGCAATCAGAAAGAGAGAGAGAGAGAAAAGGTGATTGTAACTAATTCCAGAGTTTTTCCTCACTGCTCCAATTTCATCTTGATATCCAAACTCTTTCGCACAACTTGATACCTGCAATACAATGGACAACAAAGAGAAATAAGGAAACTCCTACTCTACAATATTAGATTGAACAAATTCATCTATAGTAGAAAAACATATGTAATAATACACAATCTTGAAGGGAATAGGCCAAGTATATTGATGAGTACTTTAAAGAGATACTTACAATCATGGATGATGTTGCAACAACTTCTCCAAGTTCCCCTCATCCATCCCTTGCATGATGCTCTCAAGATCGTAAGTTTGTATCCGAAAGCTTCCTTCATTCTCCCCTTCTCCATGGAAATCCCTCATTATATAGGATTTGGAGGCTTAACCACCATGGAGAAGATCACTCATTAGATCCACTAAAATGGGATCTCCAAGATTTTTAGGGAGAAAATATATCTTCAATGATTTTAGGGAGGAAATATCTCTCAAGGATTTTAAGGAGGAAATATCTCTCAAGATCTATCAAATTAGGATTTTGGTTTGAGAAAATATCTCAATCATCCATGAGATTCTCAACCTCTCCTTGAAAATAAGAAACCAAATGTGAGGTGGATTCTCACACTAAATCAATTTATTTTTTTATGAATAATAATAATTAATTCATGTGTAAATAGTATTTAGACCTTCATATAATATATTTCTCCTCCACATTGACTAGGGATTGTGAGAAATGTTCTTTCATGGTGTCAGTGTATGTGAAACTTTCATGACACTTGCGACACTTAGGGTGAGGTACTTAAGTGTGGCATTTTGGTGTGTAACAAACATGATGTGGGTGGAACCATAAGGAGATTTACAAGCATAGCCTCTATGCATTCTAGACAGGAAAGAAATAGTACTTCGGAATATAGTCATCACCCAGGTAAAGATGTAATGGAAACACTTTAGCCCTGAGTAGGCTACTTGGGAGCTAAAAGATGAAATGATGAAATCATATCCAACTTCGTTCCAAGTGATGAATGGAAGGAAATACTAACACTGAGGACATTGTTATACTTAAGGGGGAGAGGATGTGATATCCTCAATAATTAAAACATTTTTTTTTTTGAAAATAATTTCCATTTATGGAAAGTCGTACTTAGTATTATTAAGACATTTAACTTCTATATTTTTCACTGTTGAGTAAGAGTTTGATTTTCCAACTTTCCTCTTTGATGGACAGATGTAAGAGGAAAATATTTTAATATATTTAATGCAAGTAACAAATGGAACAACCAGGTTAAAAATAGTCAACTATGACTCCATGAGTGGGTAATGTGTTTGAGTTAACTAAGAGCTAGTTTTAACAAGTGTCATAAGTGGAGTTATGTCACTTGCAGCCCCTAAAAATCATGGATTTGTAAAGCTACGAATTTCCAAGGAGGGAAATGGATTGAATAAAAGTCCTAGGTAAAGGAAAAATGATATATACAACATGTGGGAGGCAAGACATTGCTTAGTATGTTGCGCAAGAAATATTTGTTGTGTGAGCACTCACGGTGTTAGAAAAATGATTTTCTGAACTGTACAAAGGTACATTTGCGAAGGAGTGGAGCTCAGTTCTCCCTTATGGAGTCATGGTCAAGCTAGTGGGTGATCAGGACAAGTAATTTTAAATATTCTGCATCTATGGTTGGATGGAACATGGTTGTTCCATTTGTTTCCAACTGTGGGTTCATATATGTATAATCTACAGTTTCAATTTTTTCTTAAGTATGCATTCCTTGCTTATTAAATCTTTGTTAAATTGTAGAGCTAGATTTTTTTTTACATAAGTATGATTGTGAAGGTTAAGGGGTATAATCATAATCTGTTATATTGATAATTTATCATGCTATAGTACTATAGATCTTGTTAATATAAATCTATAGTAACCCATAAATATAAATCTACTGTGAATATAGTCGAATATATATAAAAATTGCATAAGTTTAATTAATTAATTTTCTAAATCACAAATAAAATATAAGGATTTTGTATTCAGTCCAGAAATGAGAAAACCTAGGGATAATACAAACATACTTATACAAAAGGGTAGTATCAATGAAAATCCCAGTAAAGAAGTTAATAGACTTCTGTCTATAAACTGAGAGATCAGGTACAAAAACATAAAATGAACTCTACATTTTATAAATAACTTTTAGTACCCTTAAACAGAAATATTTATCTTAGAGAAATACATGGTAAGAATATATATATATATATATATACTCAACCAGAACTCGAATACGTTAACAAATAAGACATTGAAATTATTTCAAAGGGGAATACGTTGCACCAGAACTCGAATACCTCTCTACTGGTATCGACCTTGATGGAACATTAACAAAATCTAACCTACAGTCAAAATAATCAATATTAGTAAAGTTGTAAATAAAATTTAGTTGAAGGTAAACAAGATTTGACTTGGGTTAGTTAACTTTCCCTTTCGTTTGTCTAAAGGACCTATTCTTTTTCGCCTGTGTAACCAAAGTATGAGATCTGCACCTACAAGAAAGATAGGTTACTGATTGAATATACAAAAGGAAAAATAAAAGAATGATTAACTAATAAGAATCAAGTAAACAAAGCATAAACATGTGCTGCCCCTTTCAATTCAAATCCAAGAAATTACGAAGCTAACTATACAAGAACTGTGGAGTATTTTTCCTCGAATGTCTGATGTGTTTCCTCAAAATAGAAAAAGGAACCCATCATTAACATATTACCCAAATAAAACATCTCCTAGATGCATTAAAACATAGATAGTTAACTAAGAAATAAAGGAATTGTAAACAATTAGTATTCTTTAGTTATCTAGCCAACTTAAGTCGTTTGAATTGATGTCCATAGACCACTAGAAGTTTGGGAAAAGAAATAAGTTAGCTTTATAACTTCAAGAATTCTGAAATTACGATAGAAACGTATATGAGATACATTTCCTTTTCTTGAGTACAGAATCACAACAAAATAAAATATTTCCTCTCTGATAAGAAATTCTAAGGGCCAAATATTTCCACAAAACAACATGAGAGTTTTGAGTAAGAGAATTTTGTAAATGTATTTGTATATAAAACTTAGGCCAAAACAAACCATACAAGAAATACGAAGAAACTAAGAATATTATGGGCGGGATAACAGAATGAAGCTATTCTTCGCATGTATATAAGTAGTTTTACACTGGATCATAACTAATATAAATGGTGTGCATCACCTTAAATATTAACAGGACTTTCAAGCTTGGACATTGGAAATATCAAAGGTAAAATTTCCAGCAATAATCAAGGAATAAAACTATGTAATAGTTGCGGTAAACTAAGAAATTTTTTCTTGGAAAATATCTGAAATTAAGTACTACAAACACAATATACACTGGTGAATTTATTTGGTAAAAAATCCTATAATAAATGTAGGAAGACTTCATTTTGTGAGTATGGGAAGTAAACCCTTGGCGACTCAGTGAAAAATCGTGAAGTTGTTATTTCCTCAACCTTTAAACTTCTCACGGTCTAGGAATGAAATTTTATTTTGAAATGTTGACTCTTGCAATTGGCATTGGCCACCTAGTAGAAGTCAAGGAGTAAACTCCATTCATTGCATAGTGAGTAGATTTGGTACTATAGTCATTTCACCATCATCAAAATTGTCACTTGAAAGTTGTTTACAACGTCTTTGTACCCATTAATATCACAAAACATTAAGTTAGGCGTGGAGAAAACTTAAATCGTTCGATCTTGGCCATGATACCCATGAGATAATTTTATACATTTGAGAGTTTGTACATAAACAAAGTTTTGAGTATAGTTGGGTACCGTTTTTCAAAATATATATAAAGGTTTATTTAGATAAAATTATAAACCAAAATTTAGTTTTAAGCTATATGCCAAGATTGCATATAAGATTTAGTTAGAAACAAGGTAATTCCCTTGGACAAGTCTAGCGATATAAGGTTCAAGCACCTTGAGGAATCTATGTTGACGATGACATTAGGGTTAAGGTTTTATTACCTTAATTAAAAAAAAAAAAATAGTAGTAAATTTTAAGGTAAATTACATAAATCTTTTTTCTACAAGTGCCATATGAGCATCATTGTGAGGTTGAGGTTTTTCATATTAGGGATGGTTCATGTGCCTTCAATGTAGTCAAAGAATTAAATATCCAATGTATTGGAGTCAAAAAAAATGTTTTTAGGACCTAAAAAATGCTTTTAGATTTCATGGACCATGCACAAGGTCCCAAAGCACAACATGGGCTAGGTAAACATAATATTTGGCCTACGAATATAATATGGACATCATTACATGCTTTTTCACACCATGGATGGGCATTAGGGGAAAGACCATGGTTCAAGGAGGGAAAAAACAACAACATCTTAAGACCTATAATATGATTTAAAGGCTCATAAACCATGCATAGGGTCCCAAACGAGCATAGATTCCTTACAAAGGGAATATTTGGTCCATGAGTGTAATATGGATACTATTCTAATATTTTGTGAACCACTAGTGGATTCCTTACAAAGGGAATATTTGGTCCATAAGTGTAATATGGATTCTTTACAAAGGGAATATTTGGTCCATAAGTGTAATATGGAAACGATTCTAATATTTTGTGAACCACTAATGGATTTTAAAGCCTTGGACATAGTTCAAGGATGAAAATTATTGTTTTAGGGCCTAAAAGATGCCTTTAGGGATCATGGTGGATTCATAGGGGTTATAAACTATCACATGGGCCTTGTAAAGTGAATATTTTGTTGATATGTGTAATATGTGTGCCAATATAAATTTTTATGCACCAAATATGTGTCTTGGGGCCATAACTATGGTTTAGACCTGGCCGAAATGAACTTCTTATGGACTAAAATATGATTTTTGATTTGATGAACCATGCACAAGGTCCATAATCACCACATGAGCCTTGCAAATGGAATTGAGGTGCCGTGGCCATGGAGGATGAAAATGAATGTCTTAGGGCCTAAGTGAGTTTCATGGTTTGGCAATGAGAACCTAGGTTATAGACCCTAAAATATTATACTCTATGACTAATGGACCATGCACAAGGGTGTATATAATCTCATATGTCCTATAAATGGAATCATTGACTTATATGTGGGATTTGGATTCCATTACAAATTATAATACAAGATAGATAAGGTGGATTAATTTCATTAACAATGCAAAATGATGCAAAATGATTTTGTAGTGGATACAATACATTATATTTTGATTTGATCCACTAATTCCTACATTAACAAATGATTTAGTACATTGATTTCAACAATACTAAATACAAAAAGATTATATATATTGATTTAAATAATGATATAGTACAAAATAATATGATACGTTTATCGAAAAAGAAAATGATAAACAATAATCCAACATACTTCAAAATGCATTGATTTATGCAACAATACCATGCTAAATGATTAAAAACATTAATTTAGCAATGATAAAGTGCAAAGCAATTTGATCCATTTATTTCACAATGCAAAGCAATTTGATTCATTTATTTTACAATGCAAAACAACCTAGTAGCACACATATCTAGTACCGATTTTTTCACCTTTCCTTCATCAACTCAAATTTGGAGTATATATTGTGGAAAGAAGAAACGGATTATATTTTCTTAACCTTGAATATATATATATATATATATATATATATATATATATAAGTTGTTTGAGGATTAAAATTATATGAATTAAGAGGATTAACACGAGAAAATAAACTATTAATATTGAAAAAATAGGTTTCGCTTTTATTCCAATATCCAAAATTACAATTTGAATATTTTTTATTTTCAGTTAATTAATATGACAAAATAAAAAAGTATCTCAGTTAAGATATGAAAAGTTTTCAGTTTCAATTTTTACTTTCATATGAACAATATGACTAAATGGAAAATGTATAAATGTATTTAAGAGAAAAAAAAATTAAAGGATATCATTATATAATATATATGAGAGATACGATTAACTAAGATATAATATATATGGGATACCATTTTTATAAATCATACCTTATTTAGGGGATCAAATCCGTCTCTCTCCGACGATTAATAACTGGAATTAAAATGAAAACAAGCTGAAGTAGGGAGGAACACGGTTGTTAGATTTGCAGTGTAATAAAATACAACAAAATAATGATAATAATGGTCAGAACTTTTAATTGAAACACAAGAACGAAGCTCCATAACTACAAGTACAATGCAAAAGTCATGCGGGACTTTTTAGACACAAAATGAAGGATGAAAAGCAAAAAGACAGAAAGCAAACCCATTCCTCCATCTCCCTGTTTTTCTTTTACGTCTAAATATAGAACAGTAAATAGAAAAAGGAGAGGAATTGTTTAATGCAAGAGGTAGACTTTGTTGTTGGTAAAGAAGAGCATGTTTTTCTGTAACGATGGTTGTCTACCCCAACTTGTTCTCTTTTAGTAGTTGACAGCCTGTACTGAAATGCCCAGCTTTTGTGAAACAGCACGCGCGGAATAGACTAACCAACTTTCCTCTCCTTCGTTTAATATTTGTTTTTACTTCAGTGTTATGCTTTTTAGGTAGATGACGAATGCTCGAGAAAATTGTTGATATATATAGAGAAGGGGGGGAGGACCATTGTTTTGCGTCAGTTCTAACGGAGCTGGAAGGAAATCAAGTAAATTATTACTGCCAATACTGTTTATATACTGCGCCAGTGCACTGAATTGTAAAATTTAGGAGGAATTATGTGTTGGAAATAGTTCGTCACTTAGTCGTTTGTTAGTCTCCAACTTATGTTCATCAATTTATTGTTACGTTTACACAAAGTTAGTCTAAATGACTACACAACCAGGGGAGTTAATTAATGGAGCCGATCTTGATCTTTCTCAGGTCTAGTTAAGTAGTTGAAGAGTCAGTGGAATTTATTATGTCTTAAATGGTAAGTTGGTTAGCTTTTGAAAGAAGTCTCAGTCACACTCTTTATAAGTCTGAGTCTTTAGTTAGTCGACAAGATGCAGAGAGGTTGAGAGAATAGAGTCGTGAAGGAGAAACAACAACTAAGGAGTAGAAGAAGAAGTATGAGAGCACAACTTTAGTCTCTGTAAAATCAGCAGAAGTTGTTGGAGTCGAACCTCATCATAGTTTATATTCTGTAATCATGCGTTGCGCTGAAGTTATTAATATCAAGTAGTTTGTGTGTCATAATTTCATCTGTATTTTTTATTTTATGTGCTAAGCATATCACTATGTTGTTTTGCATCCATAAATCATTCCATTAAGTGTTTTATCACAAGGCGCAATAAATCGTGCAATTTGACCATTGTGTGGTAAGTCTTGAGAAGTTTCAGTCACTGATTTTGTGGTGTGTAGTATTTGCAACTGTGTTGTGCACAATTTCCTTGCACGTTGTAGATCTGAGATCTGGTATCAGAGTAGGTTGATTAGAACAAGTTCAAGAGTAGCAACTCTGTCATAATGTGAAAATATGGCTTCTCCTTCAGATCTACAACCTCCCACTTTTACAAGCAAGAATTATGAGTTGTGGTCCTTCACCATGAAGGAACTATTCCAACGTCAAGATATATGGGAGATAGTCGAGAATGGATACATGGAACTAGTAGATCATGAAGCTTACAATGCCCTCACACAAGTTGAGAAGAATGCTTTGAAAGATCAAAGGAAATATGATAGAAAGACGATGTTTTACATACATCAAGATATGCATGAGAGCATACTCCCAAGAGTTGCATTAACAAAGCAAGCCAAGGAACCATGAGACATATTACAAAACTCTTATCAAGGTATGGACAAAGTCAAGACTTCAAAACTACAAATTCTTAGAAGAAATTTTGAAACTTTGTCAATGAAAGACACATATTCAGTAGTTTCATTTTATACCCAAGTTATTGGCCTAATAAATCATATTAAGTCTCATGGTGAAACCATAGTAAATAGGAAAGTTGTTCAGAAGGTAGTTAGGAGTCTTCCTCCTAAATTTGATACCCTAGCTGTGACTCTAGAAGAGAGAAAAGACCTGAGTCAGTTCAGTCTAGATGAACTGCAATATTCCCTCATTAATCATGAACACAGATTGAATAGGTCAAGTATGTTATTAGAGAATGCATTTTCCGCGCAGTTATCTATAATTCGTGGAAGAGGAAGGGGGAGAGCTAACTCTAGAGGCAAAGGAAGAAGTTCTGTTAGAGGTGGACACAGTAGCAGTCCTGGAAACACTAGTGGAAGAGGTCAAAACCAAAATATTAGTCACTCAAGTGGTCGAAGAACTGACAAATCAAATATTCAGTGTCATTACTGTAAAAAGTATGGACATTATGCATATGAGTGCAGGAAGAGACAATATAACCAAAACAAATAATGTCGAGATCAGTCACACAACGGAAACAGTCCCTCCAGTCCAATGTTTCTGGCATGCACTGACACAATGCCTATAGTCTCATCAG
This sequence comes from Picea engelmannii, assembly GCA_009831015.1. Taxonomy (NCBI): domain Eukaryota; kingdom Viridiplantae; phylum Streptophyta; class Pinopsida; order Pinales; family Pinaceae; genus Picea; species Picea engelmannii. Next base: position 624,496 of record ML791192.1, read on the forward strand.
TTGAAGATAATGTTTATCAGGAAAGTCCATGTGACATAAGGGATTTAGATTCAGGCTGCAATAACCACATGAAAGGAAACATATAATTGTTTTCTAGTTTGGATGAGTTAGTCCAAATCAAGGTTACACTTGGAACAAATATCCAAGTCACTATCTTAGGAAAAGGTAGTATAAACATCTTAACTAAGCAAGGAGAAAAAAAAGTTATGCCTGATGGACATTATGTTTATGGTCTGAAGCATAATATGATGAGCACATGACAATTGTTACATAAAGGATACCAAATCTACATGGAAGATAATCATTGTGTGATTATGGACAGATATCCAAGCAATCAACTTATTGCAAAAATCCAGATGATAAGTAACAAGATGTTCCCATTGAAATTGAAACCAACAAAGAAGAAAAATACAATGCTAGTTGTGGGTAAAGCATAAGATGTGGAGTTAGACACTTCGGTTACAACATAAAGTGCGCACAATTCCAATAAAGAAAATAGTGTGTGCAATATCAAGAAAGGAGAAAATGGTGCATAAATGAAGAAACCATTCCAATATGAAGTACATGATGATTCCTTGCTATGGAATTTCAGATTTGCATATTTGAACTTTGGAGGTCTAAATATGCTACACACAAAGGACATGGGGTGAAATCATGAAGGTGGGTTACACTTTTGCTTGTTTTATGACAAAAAAAACTGTATTTTCACAAGTTATTCAACTTCCGACATATAAAAGTATTTTTTTTATTTAGAATTTCACTTTACAGTAAAAAAAAAACTTGT
>ML791193.1:0-20071 GCA_009831015.1 Picea engelmannii
CCATGGTAGAACCCCATACATAATCAGAGACTGTACTACTGAAAATGAAAGAAACCCTAAATGATCACAAAGATATCAACTTATCAGAGATATTCAAATAAAAAGAATGCATTGAAGCAAGAATAGGAGACTTCGACATAGACTGTGTTCTGGATGAGGAAATATAGGTAAATATCATGAAAAAAAAAACTTGGGAAGATTTAGGAAAGCCTGATACGATTCCTTCATTGGGAGGAATAGGATTATTCAGGGGAAAGCTGATAACCCTATGTGGAATACTCACCCAGGTATCTATGAATGCTCATGGAGCTTTGAAAGAGGAAGATTTTGAGGTTGTTAGATTCATTGAGAACAACACTCCATTTACTATGTTATTAGGAAAAACCTGGATCGAGAAATATCAGACCAGAATAAAAGAAGAGGAGGCCCTAGAACATAAAAGGCATGAGTTAAAAGATTTCATGACTAGGAGGATAACTCACTTGATTGCAAAATAGGAGAACAGATTGAAGCTACTTAAAACCAAAAACTTGGATCACGAAGTTGAAAGAACACAAGAAGATTCACAGATGAGTAAAGCACCTACCCCAGATAGAGAAGCAATATTACTCTCTAATCCTATGAAATAATCCCAACAACGTGAAGTTGTTATGCCAAAAGAAGACAAGAATCATAATGGAAAGAGGAATACTGAGACAGAGATCACTGGGAAGAAAGCTAGAAAACTCAGTAAGAAGAGAGAAAAGGTCGAAAAGTTATAGAAGGGCCTAGAGGGAACTTTGCGAAAGGAAGATTTGCAAAATTGGAACTTCGTCGGGATATCAGAACAATGCCCCATGGCACTTCGCCATGGCAAAGCGATATGACTAGTGGAAGCATTATAACCGTTGGACCAATGTTCCAGAATAGTTAGAACAACAGTTATGACTAGAAAGCTCACCATCGGACTGTTGAGACCACGCCGCAACGGAGAGAACTGCATTGATGGAAAAATTCTTATCTGTTGGAGAGATCTGTTACATCGTGTCTACTTAGTCCGTCGACTGTTCCATCGAGAACACTTTTGAAAATTGTATCAGAGATAACAATAGAACCCATTGCTACCATGTTGTGCTTAGTAATATCGACACCGATTCTATTTCTTTGAGCACTCATCCATCCACCTGAGTTTTTCGATCGAGAGTGTGCATGTCGGATGAGATTGACGTTGTGGAGAAGTCAATTGAGGAAGTTTGAATTGATCTGATGGTCAAGAGAGTGATGTCCACATGAGTTCAATATTCATCAATGTGAGGAGTGCAAGCCTTTTCGTTGATTTCTTGCGAATTCAGACCATCCTGACCGACAATAGAGACGAGAACTAAGCACAAAGATTATATAGAAAACGCGAATTTAATCCCAATGATGTGGGTGGGAAAACCCCCTAAGGACTAGCACTAAGCGTTCTGTAATTCATGTAGAAATAACCATCTAAAGTCTCCTACGTTTTACTATTATCCCAGCATAGACCCCACATTCATGCATAAAACACAAGGATAAAAGGATCCAGTAACTCTACCTTGAACTCCGCATTTGGTGTCGATCCTTTTGTGTTCGGTTGCTCCTCGGTTGGAAGTCTCCTCCCAAAGCCAACCTGCATTCACAAATAGACAAACAAAGAACTACGAACATGCATCTTATATATAAATTAGTGGGTTAGATGTTCTAATAAAATATCAATCAAAAATTGAATATTGAACACCTCATATGGTGGGACGGGAAAAGTAATTCTTTTTATTAACCTCACAAAAGTCATTTAAAATGGTGAGATTGGCTACTGATCCTCGAATCTGGTCCTGGGATCCTCTTCAATTGTGCACCAACTACTTCCACATATGCTTCTCCTCTTCAGTTCTCACAAAATGGTTGCAAAATATTGGGGGAAGGGGAATACAAAAAAGGGTAGAGTTTCTTTGCTCTTATTTTTCTCCTCTCAAATGGGACCCCTACCTCTTCTTTTATAGGATAAAAGAGGGTAGTTATCTGGTTGAGTGACCGGCTATGGGTGGTCAAATGGTTTAGGCAATTACCTAGAAATCTATATTTCATCTGCAACTTTCTATTTTTGTGCTTTTGTCAGTATACACGGGTTGTAATGGGTCATCTAGTGTATACACGTGGGAAACATTGGTGCAGGGTGCGTACATATTCAAAAGGATGGTTTTATAAGAGTTTTTCAATGGTGGCTTGGAAAAAGTGGCAAGTGAGATGGCCTGATGCCAGGTATGCATGTCTAGTGCAAATTAGGGCTATAACAGATGCCCCCTAATGTGTGAGGTCAGAAGATAATTTGATGGATAAAATACATTACCAATATTTACCAACGTACGAAGCGAGTGAGCCCAGGGACTAGAGTTTGGGAGGTGCCATCTGCAAAATAACAATTGTCTCACCGAGGTGGGCATACCCATGCTCGGAATGAAATAAAATCATGGCTTCCAATCAAATACACTGCAGATCCATGTCATATAACTATATAAAGTGCAACCACGAGCAATACACAGGGGATCTACATCTCGAAATAAAAAAGATATACATGTATAGTATCCATATTCAAGAAGCTAATGATGCCTGATGGCTAGAGATGAGGCCTTTAGAGCTCGAGCAACAACTTCAAAATCTTTATAACTTGAGTAGGAGTGTAATATGAGTGTACAAATTCACTACCCAGAGGTCTTCGACGATTCGTTGGGAACAGACTAGAGGATATTGATGATCAGGCTGAGGGCTTCATTGATTTCGAACAAATACTTGATTGGGCTTTTTAAGATCGCCAGGCATGAGTTCAAGAGACAAATTGCAGAAGGGCCAACTCAAGCTTGGTAAAAAAATCCCTTGGACAATAGCATCATAACTAATGAGACTCAGGAATCTTGGTATTGACATAAGTTCATGATGCAATAGGCAACACAAACTCTCCATATTTTTGGAAGAATAACCAAATGGAGGAGGACACAACTGTATGTAGTGATAACAACTTCCTAAGGTCATATTAAATCCTAGAGCTTGATGAACAAATGGAAGGATGTGCTTTGTCCAAGGGTGACTCATGTGCTGCCAAAAATAAAATACTTTTCCCTTCCTCTTTTTGGGGTATATTTGATTTTTTTGTCTTTTTCAATAATTTATGGGAAGCTTGAAAAAGAATAAAAGAATGCTACGTTACAAAGGGGAAACAAGTGTCACAAACATACCAGTTCCAAGCACAAGGAACATGCTAATGCTCAAAGCAAGGAGACATATGCAGGAAAAGGACACTCGAGAAAATCCCTCCATGGGTCAAGGTGTCTAGACACAGAGGCAAAAGTTCTACAAGGCTTGCGTATAAGGCATGCTTCAGATGGTTCAGTTGAGGGAAACATGGAGCTGGAATTAGGCCAAAGACGTAGGAATGCAAATGTGATTAACAAGACACAATGATAACGTCCTTCGGTGTAATTTTAATGAGCCCAGAGAAGGTAAGCTTGATGGTTTTTCATTTTTAGAGAGTCTGAAAAAATGTAAAAGGAGACTCCATTGGGATACCTTTTTCGAAGGTAGTCTAGTCGGTTTGAAAAAGGGGTAAACTAGAACCAAAAAGGCATCCATTCAGAATCATTTTTAACGAGTGTGATAAAGACAAGATCACTCGAAAATATTTTCACTTTTAAGGAGTCTGAAAAGAGATTAACTATGGACTCCGTAAGGGGTGTTCTTCTGGACTAATTTAATGAGTGTGAAGAAACAAGGTCACTCGACCATCTTTTCAATTTTAGGGAGTTTTAAAAGAGCTTAACTATGGACTTTGTGGGGGGTTCCTTTTTCATAAATTTAGTCCCTCAGGCCCGAAAAAGGGTTAAAATTATACCTGAGAATACTCTTATAGAGAACCAAGGCTCCTAGAGTATACCTTTGTTCGTACAGTTGACCATCCATACCGAAAAAGGGGTAAACTACCACTGGAAAGACGTGCCTTCAAATTTTAGTTTAGCGAGCATGAAGGGCAACAAGATTGCTCGACAATATTTTCATGTTTAAAGGATCTGAAAAGGGCTTAAAAGAAGATCCATCACTATTTGGGAGTCCCGAGGGTGAGGTCAAGAGTAATGATGAATCAAGCAGATGAGGCTCAAACTCGTAATTAGGATAAGACTAACAAGGAATCCCGAGCCTATAGTCATTAACGACAACATGGACGCCAAAAAATGCAACCACGATCTACCTAGGGAATCCATGAAGGGGGAGGCTCTACCATTAAATTACGACACTTCTAAAGAAACAAAGATGGTTCTGTGTCGCAACTTGGTGGGGTCGATCCTATGGAAAATCAACAAAGACAACGGGGTACAAAAAGTGAAGGTGGAATCCTAACTTAGATGCAACAAGTTGGAAAAATGAGTTTTTACCAAAGGACCTTTAAAATGACCCAAATCTCCAAAAAGTTTCCCAATACCTGAAGTAACCCTATCGTAACATTCCACAAGAAACTCTTGAACCATACTAAATGATTTTCAGGCTAGAAAAAACGACAAAGGGGTCCAAAAAATGACAAAAAGGGGACAAAAAGTCTATAAATAGAAGCTGGCAACTCATTATCACCATTGTTAATTGAAAAATTGACTAAGAAGCCAAAAACACCCCTTTGTCAAAAGAGTTGATTCCAGGAGCTTCAGTCGACGAAACGAACTTCCACTTGGACCAAGTAAGTACATACTAGCCCCTCTTGCATTTCAATTCTTCGTTTGTGCACTTCTTTTTGTTTTTTGGGGGGGCGATGACCTTTAAAAAGGTCATCCCTACATATATGCAGGCTATTCTATGACATCCAACGTATGACCATGTGCAGAGAAAAGACTGCATGTGGGCATACATGACTACGTATATTACAACCCGCGTATACCCTGTGACATGTGGAAAAAATTAAAAGATGAAAGAGTTATTCCCCCACGAACTTGTCAATTGCAGGATGTATGTTCATTTCGAAGAGAGAGAGCATGAGGAAATTGATCTTTTGCTCGGAGAGGACCCTGATGCTACCGCCACATTGGCTCAATGTGGTTTGCTGAAATTCTTTCAATGTCCATTCATGCGGGCACAACCGAGGCTGCTGAACGCCTTGGTAGATTACTGGCATCTTGACACAGAGGCATTCATGCTTGAGGGATAGTCATTGACTCCAATGACTAAAGATATCTATTTTCTGACTGGCCTCTCAAGGAGAGGGGAACCAATCAACTTTCACACTTTTCCCTCCGAGCCTCATAACATAGCGGAGTTGATTGAACTCCATTGCGAAGCCGTCACAAAAAAAGTGGGCACTCGGGTGCCAATAAACAAGATTTCAAACCTATCACTGAAAGTGATAGTTTTTCTCATTGGGCGGATCATTGGATCCACAACTTTACATCAGGCTTCCCAGGCACACATGAATTGTGTGGTTCAGTGCTTAAATGCACAATTTTTTGACTGGAGCACCACCTTACTAGATTGCATGAAGAGGCATCTGACAGAGTGTTGTATGTGGAGACGCATAAACTTTGGGTTCAAGACTATTCTTTGCTCTTTCTTCTTCGAGAGGGTCCCCAGTCTCAGTCCTAGAGAGAAGATACAAGGGCACGAGGCCTCTCTCCCAGCGCTATGCAGGTGGGAGAAATTATTGCCATGATAGGGGGGAGGGAGGACCATGAAGGCCTTCGACGACGAGTTTTTTTCCTGGTGGGCATGATAGATTCTAGCCATAGAGGACTACCCCTATGCCATGATCAATTTTTCTAGAGATCCTGAAATGCCTGTACCTCCTAGAGAGGAGCGAGGAGAGATGGGTAAGTTTGTTTTTTAAAGTTATTTAATTTTTATGTCTTTTTATATATATCATTTGTTTTTTTGTGTATACCAGAGTATCTGACACTTAAGTATCTGTTATGTGCAGATGTGGGGCCAGTGCGTCCAACAAACTTCACGAGGACCAGATGACGTCCTCGACCAGAGGCGGGACCAACTGCAGCCGATGGAACAACAACAACAGGGGGACCTCCAGCTAGAGAAGCTGAGAGAGTTTTGAGATGGGTGGAGCAAAACCTTACCTCTCTTACTCGTATAGTTCCTATGGCAGAGATCGAGGATCTCCCACCATCGATGCAGACTCACGTTGTTGGGTTACCATGGACCTGGGTCCAGCTCTTTCGACATTTGGCCAACACTGTTGTTCACTATGGCAGGGCCAACAGGCCCCACCGTTAGCTAGGCTAGACTTCTTATGTGTCGAGGGAACCTTTTGTATATTTTTGAGGGCATAAGCCCCGTGACTCTTTACTGGACACATATTTTTTGGGGCGCTCGTGCCCACCTATGTACTCTAATACATTGTGATATATATATGCATATTTACATCTTTTTGTGTTTTATGGATTACATTTATTTACAAATGTATTTACATGTGCGTGTATGTGTTTTTTATTAAATGTGTGCAATATGCCAATCTAATATATGATTAGCTAGAGTATCTGTGATTTGATTCAATCTCATAGGAACATGGATATACGTAATGTAATCAAAGCTTCGTTCTAAGAGACGTACCCTAAGGAATCGTCGGTGTAGAGTAGGATCGTAAATGCGGTAAACCCCATTTAATTGAGACACAACCAGATGAGCGTCTAAGTAGACCCGGAGGTGAGAGATACCAAGCGACAAAGCGTCACGAAGAAACTCAAGAACTACGCTATATTTGACGACATTGTTTGTGGTGTCACCTAAACATATACCTCCTAAAGATAACAACTAGCCTTGAGGTCTGAAAATCACCCAAGTTGTGGAAGAAATCCTTCGAGTGTGCCGGCTAGTGCCGTCCGCAAACCCAATGAACACCTCTGATTCACTTGACATCTGCCATAGTGAAAAAGATGACATAAAAAATGACACGTCCATAAAACTAAAAAAGACAAAAACTAAAAAAGCAAATGTACAAGAACTATACATATGTATAAGAAGTCACACGAGGTGACCCACGTATGAGTAATACTTCTTGAGGCAGAGCCCATTTCTAGGCTCCGTCAAAGAATTTCCCTCAAATTCCACCAGACGATAAGTGCCCTTCTTTAGAACCTCTTTCACGATGAAAGGTCCGAACCACATGGGTTTGAACTTGCCTACCCCCAGGGGGTCCTTATCTTGGTCATAGACCAAGACAAGGTCGCCTTCAAAGAAAACCCGAGGAAGAACATACCAATCATACTGACACTTGACTTTTTGTTTGTGAGCTTCGTTAGCCAAGGCCCTATCACAACGCTTCTCATCGAGTTGCTCAAGGTATAATAAATTCTCTTCAAGGGGTGGAGTGTCTGGCAATAACTGTACTGCCAACTTTAGAGACAAGATCTGACACTCTATGGGAAAGACTACTTCCAACCCGTAAACGAGTTGAAAATGTGAGAAACTGATTGCAGTCTTAATAGATGTTCAGTAGGCCTATAATTCCAAGTATAACATCAAATGTCAATTTGACTTGGCCGAATTGATCATTCACTGTAGAATGGTCTTAAGAGATTTATTTACAGCTTCCACCCGACCATTTGCTTGTGGGTAGTAGGGTGATGAATGTTCTTGCCTCAACCCAAGCTTTGCTATTAACTCTGACATAATTTTGTTCTGAAAGTGACTGCCATGGTTAGTGAAAATCACTCTCGGGATGTCAAACCTTGCTATTATCTCATTAAACAAAAAAAGAGTCGCGGTCTCTCCGTCATCTTTGAACGTTGGCATAGCTTCGACCCACTTGGTGAAGTAGTCTACTACTATGATGATATAATAGTGCCCCCTTGCTGAAGGGGGGTTGCAGGATGTGTAATCAATCCCCCACTTGGTGAAGGGACCAATGGTAATGACGGAAAACATGGGAGTGGGGTGTGCCCTCATCTTCTGAGAGAAGATCTGACATGGGTGGCACTTCTTGACTGATTTAACACAATATTTGATTAATGTCGGCCATAAGTAACCAGCTCGTAGAATATTTTGGGCTGTTTCCAACTTAGACAGATGACCGCCACATGCTCTAGTGTGACAATCATTAAGCATGATTTATTCTTCTTCATGCGTGAGACATCGATGAATGATGCAATCTACACCTCGTCGATATAAAGTGTCCTCGAGTATGAGATAGTTCTTGGCTTGATGGCGTATACGATGACGCTCATCACAAGAAGAAGAGGTGGGGAACTTCAAAGTGTGGAGATAGACAAGTACATCTCCATACCATGGGTCCGAAGACGCGATAAAAAACATGTCTCCTTTAATAGGAGACTCTTCAGGCATAACATCACCTGACTCGATCGAAAGTTCCGATATGAGTTCCACAAAGACCAATGAATTTTTGGATTTTTCCAAAACAAAATCTAAGTCAAATTCCTGAAGGACAACTATACATCTACTGATCTTTACACCAATTACTCGTCATGTCAACATGTACTGAAATAGATTCACAATGGAAATGATGGTGGTCTTGCGAAACAAAATATAATGACAGAACCGTTGGACAACATGAACTGCTACCAATGCAAGTTTTTCAACATGGGAATAATTGAGTTCCGGTCCAACCAGGCCTCGAATCAGGTAATAAATCACATATTCTGAGAGAAAATGATCCTCTTGAACCAAGACCATATCGATGGTCGACTCTCCTGCAACCAAGTACAATAATAAATCCTTATTATAATTGGGTGGATGAAGTAGAGGGGCAGTCATGAGGGTGCGTTTCAATGCTTCGAAAGAGCATTGAGCATCTTTGTCCCAATGAAAGGGAACGTATTTCTTCAGTAAATGCATAAATCCCTTTGTGATCTTAGCATGGTGTGCGATGAAACACCGTAAAAAGTTCGCTTTTCCCTGTAAACTCTGAAGCTGAAGAATTGTACGTGGTGGAGTCAACTAAACTATTGCCTCAACTTTGAGAGGATTGACCATGATCCCTATTGTAGAAACTATGAAACCTAGCATACGACCCGACATTACGCAAAAACTACATTTGTTTGAATTCAAGAGAATTTGGTAGTAGCAACGTCTCTAAAAGATAAGTCGAAGGTGTGTGGGATGATCAACTCTCTTATGAGATCGTGATGCTAAATCATCAAGGTAGGCCTCGACTATATGTTTGATATCGTGGAAAGAAAAAGACATGGCCTGCTGAAAGGTAGCTCCAACATTTTTCAGACCAAGAGGCATCTTTCGATAAGAGAATGTACCCCATGGACAAATGAAAGTGGTTTTGTGTTGGTCTTCGGGTTTGATCTGTATCTGATTGTATCCCGAAAAACCATCCATGAAAGAAAAGGCCTCGCAACCTGCACATTCATCGACTATCTGGTCAATAAATGGTGTGGGGAAATTATCCTTTGGACATGCCCTGTTTAAATCACAAAATTCCATACATATGCGAATCGTACGCTATTTTTTGTCAACCGGAACGGGATTTGATACCCATTGAGTCAAATGGACGGGGTAGATAAAACCTGCTTTGAGCAGTTTCTCTACTTCAGCCTTAATAGCTGCTTCTTTCTTAGGATTGATTGGATGAATCTTCTGCTAGACCAGCTTAGCATCAGGATACGTCGTGATTTTGTGTTCGACGATTCTTGGATCAATGCCTGGCATTTCCTCGTAAGACCAGGCAAAAATGTCGCATAATTCTTTAAATAAATTCGTGTAGATTCAAATTTCCTTGGGGGAACATTCAACTCCGATGAAAATATTCTCCATGACGCCAGGGGTTCTGGAGATATCAATAGGTATCATTTCAGTGATGGTTTCCATATTACCCTTAGCGTATACAATGTGTGTAGCCAAGGGGTTGATAGGACAAGACCTATTTCCATTCATAGTCAAAGTGAATTCACCTTCTTCAATTCTTTTTAACTATGGGAGGAAATAAGATCTATGATGGAGATCATCCCAGGGTCTATCCAGACTAGTCATTGCTTCAATAATCGCTTCGTCTGAAGGCAAGACTAATTCTAAAGAATCAGTATTGGCAAGGGAACCTTGAGCCCAAGTAGGCTCGAGAATTGGATCTAACTCCTGTGCGGGAGTCAGATCGGGGTCAACGGAAGCTTGTTGGACTATTGAGTACGCAACTTCGGCCGCGGAGAAGGGCATGGCCATACCCTGGTGCCCTTTCCCTTCCATCGTGGCCTATGGGGAAGGAAGAGTCCATGGATCATTGAAGTAAGTCGTACGAAATGATGAGACTTGAAAAATATCAACCTTAGGCTGGTCTGATATGAACTTAACATCGTTGGAAGGAGGTAGGTAATCGAAAGTACCCATCATAGGTGGGCACAAACCAACCCCTATGTTTATGGTTATCAATCATTGGAACCGTGGATTCCCCCGATAAAGGGTTAGGATGGGAGAAATAAAATTGATCAATGGTCACGATTTGATCCTCGTGTGGGAACAAAAAGACCCAGAAAATTGTGGCGACCACTGCTTGCATATCATAGGTCCAACTCCTTCCTAACAAAATATTGTAGTCAAGAGACGCATTGACCACTTCAACCTCGACGCACATGGTCTTCCCCCCTAACTGCATGGGGAAAGAGGGGATGATGCCATGTGGTCGAAACGAACGATCGTCAAAAGTGGTAAGAAGAGTCGGCGATGGAGACAAAATGGGTTGGCCTATGGCCTTCCAACACACCAATGACATCATGCATGTCGATACGACCTCGTCAACCACCATTTGGAAAATGTTCCAGGTGAAAGTTTTCATGGTGTAAGCCACTACTATTTGGAATTCCACGTGGTAAGGGAGACGAGGTTTTAATTCAGTCGTATCAAGCATGATCGTACCCAGATTACAAGTCTCAACAGATCCTAAGGTAGCTAACAGAGCCTTTCTCTGGGAAGGGAAACTTTAGAGGACGTCCAAAGCAGACATTGTACAAGGGGTTTGAGACAAATCCTCCACCACAGAGTAGTTCTAGGCGGCATGTATTATGAGAAGCTTTCTTGAACACACCTTTTGGGATGCATGTCATTGTTTCTCCAAACGTCTTCTCGATCTGGAGATGAAGAGGTGGGTTTTTGGCTTCTTTACTCTTCTCAGAGGTGTTTGGAATTCCGTAATCATGTGCTCTAGTTGATATATAGGAATCACCTTTCATCATATACATGTTGACGGATGAAGTATTACTCGAAGACGGAGGGGGTCCTTGACTGCCCCCCATCCTTGCTCGTAGCAGCTTGAGTCAATTTTTTCCGATGTTGAAATGGGTTCATTAACATAGCAGGCTATTTCTGCACCAATAAATTTTGGGCCTCCATAAGCTGAGGGCACTGGTGAGTTGGGTGGTCTTCCGTGCATAGGCTACATAGATACTTTGACTTCTTCTTTTCTATGTTGCCCCTGCCAGCATTATTGGTAGGTTTCTTATCCCCCTTACCCTTCTTTCATTGTTTCTTCTTTCCATCAAGCTACTGAGTGGCCTTTGGGTTTGTCGACTGCACACTGTGTACATCCGATGTATGGGTGGAGGGGGTAGTTGGAATAGTGGTATGGCTGACCGCTTTCTGCTGTATCGATAATTGCTGCAATTGTTTTGACAACTGATCAGGGGGCTTCATTTGTGTTGAACCAAAAATACCATCGCATGTGGTCCAGATCTCTGTTGGGTCTTTTCAAGTATTGACCACGACACATTTGGCAAAATTTCATAAAGTAAACCAACTTGAGAGTAAATCATCTCTAGCTGTTGATCTCTCATTATTGCATCTTCTTTAGAAAACACTCTCGATGTTGCGATGTCTTTGGATAACTGAGGCACCAAAGACTTAAGGAACCACTCAAGCAGGAATGCTGGTGGGACTAGCACTTTTATCAAACTCTTCCGGCGTCTCCATTCTCGGATGTGATCAGAGATATGGTCCACCTTTGTCTTCTCAAAGTTGGCCAACAATTCGGTGCCGACTTCATATCTCACAGGTAATTGGAAATGGTTTAAGAAATCCATTTCCAATTCGCTGAAGGAAGAGTATCTTGAGCGGTCGATCTCAATGTACCATTTTGCAACACTCCCTATGAGAGTGCGTTGAAATAAACACAACTGGACGGAGTCATCTTTCAACGAATTGGATGAGCACCAAAGATGAAAGGTAGTCACATGATTGCCTAGATCTTCATTAGGCTTAGCTTCGAACTTTGGAATGTTTGAAGGAAACTTGGTCGGAATAGGAGGCCAATGCGGATCGTGATAGATAGGGTCATTCAATAAACTTGTCAAGTTTGGAAAATGCAAAGTTTCTAGAAATGGTAGTTTGGGTTTTTGATTATAACCATGGAAAAAGGGGCCTAGAGTTTGACTAGCACTAGGTTGTCAGGAAAAGTTATGTTGCTGGCCAGGGTTCTGGTAAAAACCATGGGCATATGGATTCTGCGCTTGTTGAGACATCATCGGATGATTCCCATAATAGGATGTAGAAGGTTGGGCTTGCGTATTTGGGAGAGGAAGAAGAAAAAAAACAAAAAATTGTAAACAAAATTGCTTCTTCTTGACAAATTCGGATTTGTACAGTTAAACTCTTTAACCAACTTTTCAAACTACTTTTTTTTTCTAAGATATTTTAAAAGAAAACTCAAAACAAGATTTCGCTCGAATACGAGCTACTTATTGTCCTAATTCAATCAACCAAGAACTTATGAAATCATTCTTTTTCTTGATTATTAATGCAAACAACCAACTACTTAACCAAACAAAGAAAGTGAAATCTATATTTTTTTATCATGCTTCAAAAATAATAAATTTTAAAATGTATTTTTTTCTTCTTTTCTGAAGCAAAAGGGGAAATATAAAGACAAGACGAAACCAATAAATGACTTCTGGCCCACTTGAGGATCACAAGGAGTCACTGACCAAACCCAAAAAGGTTGATTGGAAAAGACTCACAGACTTGTCTCAAACCCTATAAAGAAAATACAAGAAATCTTTGAAAAAAGAAAAGCTAAACTGAAGTCAAACCTAAAGCTAAACTCAATATAGGCACACTACTGACACTTCAACAACCATCATCTGTATGCAGGCTGTCTAAAAGTAGGGCACGTATGTATGATCACAGGGTCACTACAAGCCGCGTACACCTCTGTAACTTTTAAAAAATGAAAACTAACAATCCAACAAATTAGGCAAGGAGTACTGTTATTAAAAACCAGAATCCCTTAAAGACACAAAAACTTACTTTAACAAAGAAAATGCAAGGAGAATTTTGATAAAGAAAAGATAATCTAAAGTTATATCTAGTCTACATATTGCAACAATAGAGAACAGGACTAGATCAAGAAAACTCCTAAGAAGGATCACTTCTGACAGGGAAGAGGATGACTGCCTCTCCTTTTAAAAAAAAAGAAAAGAAAAAAGATTTTCTGAACTTAGGCACACTACTGACACTTCAATAGCTAGCGTATGTACGCATGTTGTAGAAGGGTAGATCATGTATATACGCGTGCAAGCCTTCTACATGCCGCGTATACCCCTATATCTTCCCGAAAAAGAATGCAACAGTCAAGCAATCAAAGTAGGGAGTATTGGTATGGAAGACCAGAATCCCTACAATCTCAGACTCTTGTTGAAACTCAGAAAAAGGTAATCAAACCAATTTAAAACACCGAGAAAGTATCCCCAAAAAACCCTAGAGATTATTATCCCAACATAGATCCCACATTCATGCATAAAACACAAGGATAAAAGGATCTGGTAACTCTACCTTAAACTCGGTGTTTGATGTCGATCCTTTTGCGTTCGGTTGCTCCTTGACTGCAAGTCTCCTCCCAAAGCCATCTTTCATTCAAAAACAGACAAACAAAGAACTACGAACATGCATCTTATATATAAATTAGTGGGTTAGATGTTGTAATAAAATATCAATCAAAAACTGAATATCGAACACCTCATATGGCGGGATGGGAAAAGTAATTCTTTTTATTAACCTCACAAAAGTCACTTACAATGGTGATATCAGCTACTGCTCCTCGAATCTGGTCCTCATCTCCTCTTCAACTGTGCACCAACCGCTTCCACATATGCTTCTCCTCTTCAGTTCTCACAAAATGGTTGCAAAATATTGGGGCAAGGGGAATACAAAAAGGGCACAGTTCCTTTTCTCTTATTTTTCTCCTCTCAAATGGGACCCCTACCTCTTCTTTTATAGGCTAAAAGAGGGTAGTTATCCGGTTGAGTGACCGGCTATCCGTGGTCAAACAGTTTAGGTAATTACCTGAAAATCAGTATTTCATCTGCAACTTTCTATTTTTTGTGCTTTTGTTAGTATACAAGGGTTGTAATGGGTCAGCTAGCGTACACACATAGGCATAAGTGGTGTAGGGTGTGTACATCTTCAAAAGGATGGTTTTTAGAAGAGTTGTTCAATGGTGGCTTGGAAAAAGTGGCAAGTGAGATGGCCTGATGCTAGGTATGCATGTCTGGTGAAAATTAAGGCTATAACGCCCGACCATCTTACCTGACTACATCCCACCTCTGGCCAGTGTGGTGAGTTGTGACAGTGTCCCAAGGGAATTTTATTACACCATGGTTACTGTGTACCTCCCGAAGGGGATACGTGCAGTCAGAACGCAACAAGATAAGATAACAATGTTGAAGTTCAATGAATTCAACCTAGGTGACCGCAAGAATTAAAACATGCTTTCTCCTTACAAGTATCTGACCAGGATGAAGGGGAAGAACTCAAAAATAATCCCCCATCCATGGATTATGAACCTCACACAATCCACCCTCTTGAATGTGATGAATATCCCACACTTTGGAAGGCACCAAGAGGTTATCGCGTGTGTTAAGATCCTTCTCTCATGTTACCATGGCGAGTATCTATGGCTAGATAGATGCATCACAGTCAATCCGACACTGATCCATATGATCACTGGATTGAGCATGAAAGGACCTGACCTGCAAGACTTCTACCTAGGGATGACTTCCGATCGCTCCCTGGCGCAGAGAATTAAGGACACTTACGACGATGTAGAAAAGGGAACGCGAGGCTACAAGGTAGCTTCCATCCAGAACGGTGCAATGTGCTTGGTCTGCCAGCTGATCATAGGAAAGATAGTGAGGAAGAACCGACCTACAAAAGTCACATAATTCGTTGTTGACCTAGCTGGGAAATGTGTAGAAGGACTCCAGATGAACTGGGTGAAGTACTTGGTCAACCATCTAGAATTAGACTTTTGCGAAGCTTAGGATCAGGGCTATGAGTTCCACTTTAGCTGGCTCCTAATCCTCATCGCATTTACCGTCTGGGAAATGGTAGAAGGTGTGACCTTCCTGGCCATTGATTCATTTGAGCCACTCGCTACAAAGTTCACCATGCTCTGGTAATCGAGTGATATGGAAAAATAGTGGCATTTGAACACGATCATACCTATTATCTCCAACTGAAGAGGGCTATCGAAGTTGTCCCTCGCATGATGCCAAACACCCTGCATCAATTCTGAATCATCATGAAGTTTCACGTAGATCAACACTTCATTTATATCACCATGCACACAGATGAGCATAAAGAAGAGCTTCAATCATACTAGAAGCTCACAGAAGAGGACCTTGAAGAGATCGCCAAGGACTGGTCTGCAGAACTCCTCATCCCCGTAGACCCCACAGAAATGTAAGAACCTGAACTAATCGATAGCCCTAAGACCACTCATGAAGCAAAGGATCTTCCTGGACCTAGCAGAAGGAAGAAGACCGAAGAAGTCCAAAACTTGAGCAGTGCATCGGAAGGAACTCCTTCGGTCTCACCTGGACGCGGGGGTGATGACGAAGTAGAAGAGACAAACAACAAAGAGGACCAACAAAAGCAAGGTGAAGTAACACCACCTAGGGACCCTGTTGATGAGGCTAATCCCTTAAAGAAAAGGAAGGTTTCTCCCATGAAACCCACTTCCCAAAATAAATCTAGAGCCACCTTGACTAAGATGCAAAATGTTCTCACTGTAGATGACTTCAAATTTATCATCGCCACTATAGCCGATGCCTCACAAGACATCTTGTGGAAACATGAAGCCAAGCAGGAGGAGATGTATGATAGAATCGAGGTTGAACTCAGAGGGGTACAACAAGCCCTTCAATATATTCGCACAGTATCCATTGCGCCCCCACCATCAGAAGCACCTGAGTTGGGAGATGAGCCTGCCCAACTCTGCAGAATAGCTGATGCGACCAAAGCTTTCCTTCATCGCACACAAGAAGAAACCAAACACGCCATAGAGGCCCTAAAGAAAGTACAAAAAGTAGTCATAGAGCAACGTCGAGTTGCGCAAAAAGAGTAGGATGCCCTCCAAACTAATTTTGAAGAAGAGAAAGCGCAGATCTAGTAAGAGAAAGAGTAGTTGCTCACAGAGCTGGTGGGAGTAAAAGAAGCAGTCAGCAGAGCACTTCACTTTGTGACAGGCTTAGAGAAAAAGGAGGAAGACCCAATGGAACATCAAGTAGATCAGCTTGCGGAAGCTATCCAACAACTTCAACAGAGGATCGCAAACTTCGATCTATGAATAGTGCCAAGTACCCCGTAGGACATGCAAGATTAAATAGAATCCACTACCCAGAGAGAAGTCGATAGGATCAGAGCATTCCCTCTGGAATGAAAACAACTAAGTGCTTCCAGTGCATAGAATTTTGAGTGACTCACACAAGATACTAAGCTGAAGGTACTGGAATCACAGCTCCAGGAGGCAAAGAAACAAGCAACAATAGTACATGCATAGTTGAATCTCCTGTCATCAGTTGAAAGGATGAAGCGATCCCAAGAACAGTGCACTGCTGAATAACAGGTCAACACCCTTCAGAGAAAATTCATGGAAGTGGCTCAAAGGCTCCAATTAGTCTAGGATGAAGCTTAGCAACTATTTGAGGATATTGAAGGCTGAGGCACAGAATTGGAACAAGTAGTTGCTGCAGCCGAACAATGTTTAGAGGGACCTATCAACGAAGCAATCATCCAAGAGTTCATCGAGCAGGAGGCCCTGGCGCAAAAACAGGTCGAAGTAGCTTGAGCCAAGCTCAAGGCTTTTGAAGCACAACTACCTAGACCAGAGTGACTTGGGACAAGTCATAGGTGAGTGTTGGGGGCCTGTTGGCTCTTGACGAAGCTTTAAGGATCCTTGGTCATGTTTGACCTACTTTTGGGACTTCAACATACTATCAAAGGCAGAGCACAAGTCGAAGTAGAGATCGCGGGATATCAATCCCTTTTTAGGGATTTTTTGGTTTTGGCCTTATGTAACGGGAATGGGGATGTCAACCCATGGGTTTACCCATGTTTTGGCCCATTTTTTAATTTATAAATAGAAAGCTAGGTGATGTAAGAAGAGTCCAGTGTGCTAAGTGTTGGAGTTTGATCTATGTGATCAAAGGAGGGGCAAGTATGTGATGCTAAGTGCTAAGTGTTAATTTCTAAGTGCAAGTGGTAATTGAAATTACTTTGTGCATACTGTGTGATACTTGGAGAGCTAAGTGCAAGTGATTGTAAGCGACTGTGGAAGGCTTTGTGCTGTAATTCAGGGAAGGAGGATCTAGTGAGGTGCATAGATATCCTGTCCTCTGTAGAGTAAGATATCATGGCTCTGTGCATGTAGCTAATTGATCGATGACAATAAAAGAGAATAAGAGTTTGTGGACGTATCCCCAGGGTGGGGGTGAACCACGTATATCCTGCGTTGTGGTTGCTATGTGCTTTATGGTTGTTCTCATGTCTATGTTATTGAATGCTTAGTGCACTGATGTATGCTTAGAAGGATCTAATATGGAAGCTTAGTGATGAATAATGTGAATAAATGCTAGATCTGATCTATGTTGGTATGTTTAGTACTTGAATCTATTGGATCTATATAAATACTGCATTGATATGTTGTTAGAGTTTAGCTGCGTTGTAAACTAAGGATGAATATTAACGAACTGTAATTGCTAAGTGATTTGTTAAGGTGTTGTAATCACATATCTGTGTCCCATCTAAGGTTGCAGACACTGGAGTCCTGCAACCATCCCTGTACATCTACCTCGGGTGAGACTTCATCTGTTTCACAGGTGTTGCTGAAAGGGCTGATTGTTAGGGTTTTGTTGGTGCATTGTTGTAGCGTTGAACCCTGGGTCTGCCCCTATGCCAACAAAACTAATTGAGATTTGTGCCTTTCAACACTTCCATATGATGTATACTTAGTTATATAGGCCCATTTACATATGACAAGTTTTCTTCCTTTTTAAAGAGGTACAATATCCCAAGTATCATTTTCCATTAGAGAACGATACTCTTCATTCACTGTTGTATCCTAATCTGGATAACCTGAAGCTTCTGAAAATGTCTCTGGATCACAATTCTATGAAACTTGAGCTAAAAGAGAAGAGGTTCAATAGAATTTTGAATATGTCCAACACTAATTTGAAGGATCACTGACAAGATCACCAGTTGCTTCTCGTGTTGAACGAACCCATCTAGGAAGCAGTGGTGTTGTTGTTGGTTCAGGTTTAATGGGATAATCTGGAGGAAGGTGAGTAGGCGGAGGTAGATTTTAATCCTCACTACAATCATCTGAAGAAGAAACCTAAATAGGAACAGAACAAGGCATAAATGTCGAATATGGATCGTAAGATGAAGAAGGCACAATCGTTGAATTAGATTGGAGGTCAAGAGATTTTCATCAAATTTAACATCTCTTCTAATAATAATTACATTATAATGTGGTTGAAGAAGTATAAAACCTTTGAAATTTTCATAATAACCAACAAATATACATTTCTCACTTTAAATAGGTTGCAATGCTTTCCTTTTCTCATCACAAATGTGAGCCCATGCTATACTGCCACATACACATAAGTGACTTACATTTGGTTTAATTTTAGTCCATGCTTCTTCTAGTGTTATATTTTAAAGAGCCTTTATGGGAGTGTGATTTGCTATGTAATTTGCAAAATTTATGGCTTCCTCCCAATACTTTAGACTTAATCCCTTAGATTGGATCATATAATTAGCCATTTCTTTTAATGTGTGGTTATTTCTCTCAACAACACCATTTTTTTGAGGTGTATATGGAACATTGTCTTGCATTTGGATGCCCTATGTAGTGCAATAACTTGTAAAATTATTGTTCACATATTCGCCTCCATTATCTATTCTAAAATTTGAATTTGATGTCCAAATTTCTTTTCTATAAGGGCCTTGTAGGACAAAAGCTTGTCAAAAAATTCAGTCTTAAGTTTTAAGAAGTAAACCCAAGTACGTTTGCAAACGTAATCAATGAAAGTTAAGAAATAATTTCACCTAGAAAAAAAAGGAGAAGAGAGTGGACCACACAACTCACTACGAACAAGATGCAAAGAACCCAAGGCATGCCAAAAGGCACATTTTTCAAAGTTGTCCTGATGATGATTGCTGAGAAAAAAACCGACACAAAGACCATCTCTACATGAAACAAGAGGAATACTAGTCACCGTGTATTGATTACGTAGTTTCTTCAATGAGCGATCGTTTAGATGACCAAAATGATCATTCCAAAGTTTGCTCAATTCATTGCTATGAGCAACAAAAACTTATGGAAAAGATGAGGACCCAAAGTTGTCCAATTTGTACAACCTGGTAATATCATAAAAAAATGCAATTGAAAGAACATGTTGAGGATCTTTTAGATCCTTGATTACAACTTGGTGAGGTGAAAACTCTACGGTTTTAACTTCACCCGAATGAGTGATTTGATATACTAATAGAAGGTTACATGAAAGACTTGGAACACATAATACATCATTAAAATGACCATTATCTACCTGAATTGTTCTAGATCCTACAACAGTAAGGGATCCATCATCACCAAAAATTATTTTCTTGGTGTTACATTCATTTAAAGAAAAAAATATGGATTTCTCCTTAGCCATATGATAATATGCTCCATAATCAATAAGCCACTCATCAAAAGAAGAAGTAGAAGTTGCATTGAAGGAGAAACCAGAAGCAGAAAGTGCATGTCCATGAGAAGAAGAATAAGTAGAATAAATAATGATGTTGTACTTCATCATTG
>ML791193.1:20171-32200 GCA_009831015.1 Picea engelmannii
TCTGTCCATATTGTATATTTGTGAATAAGGAATGATTATAACTGACAATTAAGTAGTTGATTTGAGTTATTATAATCATAGTTAGTATTTTGTAGACATATAGTAGTTAGTAATTCGTAGTTAGATTAGTTTCCTTAGTTTTACTTTAATTTCTTTTATTTAATTAGTTAGTTTGTTTTAGTTAGTTTTTATTAGTTTCTAGTTTCCTCAGTTTAGATTATTTAGCTCAGATCACTTTCTCTTTGGTTTCCTTACGAGACCTTAGAGCGGCCAACGGAGCCGTTAAACTCGTCAGGGTGGTCCATACTAGACGTCTTGGGTTATTTAGACAACCCCAGACCGTTTCCACTCTCCCAGTTGACGGATGGACTGTTTCGCCCGTCAACAACATGTCTGGTGAAAATTAAGGCTATAACGCCCGACCATCTTACCTGACTACATCCCACCTCTGGCCAGTGTGGTGAGTTGTGATAGTTCCCCAAGGGACTTTTATTACACCATGGTTACTGTGTACCTCCCGAAGGGGATACGTGCAGTCAGAACGCAACAAGATAAGATAACAATGTTGAAGTTCAATGAATTCAACCTAGGTGACCGCAAGAATTACAACATGCTTTCTCCTTACAAGTATCTAACCAAGACGAAGGGAAGGAACTCAAAAATAATCCCCCATCCATGGACTATGAACCTCACACAATCCACCCTCTTGAATGTGATGAATATCCCACACTTTGGAAGGCACCAGGAGGTTATCGCGTGTGTTAAGATCCTTCTCTCATGTTACCATGGCGAGTATCTATGGCTAGATAGATGCATCATAGTCAATCCGACGCTGATCCATATGATCACTGGATTGAGCATGAAAGGACCTGACCTGCAAGACTTCTACCTAGGGATGACTTCTGACCGCTCCCTGGCGCAGAGAATTAAGGACACTTACGGCGATGTAGAAAAGGGAACGCGAGGCTACAAGGTAGCTTCCATCCAGAATGGTGCAATGTGCTTGGTCTGCCAACTGATCACAGGAAAGATAGTGAGGAAGAACCGACCTACAAAAGTCACATGATTCGTTGTTGACCTAGCTGGGAAATGTGTAGAAGGACTCTAGATGAACTGGGTGAAGTACTTGGTCAACCATCTAGAATTAGACTTTCGCGAAGCTTAGGATCAGGGCTATGAGTTCCACTTTAGCTGGCTCCTAATCCTCATCGCATTTACCATCTGGGAAATGGTAGAAGGTGTGACCTTCCTGGCCATTGATTCATTTGAGCCACTCGCTACAAAGTTCACCATGCTCTGGTACTCGAGTGATATGGAAAAATAGTGGCATTCGAACGCGATCATACCTATTATCTCCAACTGAAGAGGGCTATCGAAGCTGTCCCTCGCATGATTCCGAACACCCTGCATCAATTCTAAATCATCATGAAGTTTCATGTAGATCAACACTTCATTTATATCACCATGCACACAGATGAGCATAAAGAAGAGATTCAATCATACTAGAAGCTCACAGAAGAGGACCTTGAGGAGATCGCCAAGGACTGGTCTGCAGAAATCCTCATCCCCGTAGACCCCGCAAAATGTAAGAACCTGAACTAATCGGCAGCCCTAAGACCACTCATGAAGCAAAGGATCTTCCTGGACCTAGCAGAAGGAAGAAGACCGAAGAGGTCCAAAACTTGAGCAGTGCATCGGAGGGAACTCCTTCGGTCTCACCTGGACGCGGGGGTGATGATGAAGTAGAAGAGACAAACAACAAAGAGGACCAACAAAAGCAAGGTGAAGTAACACCACCTAGGGACCCTGCTGATGAGGCTAATCCCTTAAAGAAAAGGAAGGTTTCTCCCATGAAACCCACTTCCCAAAATAAATCTAGAGCCACCTTGACTAAGATGCAGAATGTTCTCACTGTAGATGACTTCGAATTTATCATCACCACTGTAGCCGATGCCTCACAAGACATCTTGTGGAAACATGAAGCCAAGCAGGAGGAGATGTATGATAGAATCGAGGTTGAACTCAGAGGGGTACAACAAGCCCTTCAATCTATCCGCACAGTATCCATTGCGACCCCACCATCAGAAGCACCTGAGTTGGGAGATGAGCCTGCCCAACTCCGCAGAATAGCGGATGCGACCAAAGCTTTCCTTCATCGCGCACAAGAAGAAACCAAACACGCCATAGAGGCCCTAAAGAAAGTACAAAAAGTAGTCATAGAGCAACGTCGAGTTGCGCAACAAGAGTAGGATTCCCTCCAAACTAATTTTGAAGAAGAGAAAGCGCATATCTAGCAAGAGAAAGAGCAGTTGCTCACAGAGATGGTGGGAGTAAAAGAAGCAGTCAGCAGAGCACTTCGCTTTGTGACAGGCTTAGAGAAAAAGGAGGAAGACCAAATGGAACATCAAGTAGATCAGCTTGCGGAAGCTATCCAACAACTTCAACAGAGGATCGCAAACTTCGATCTATGAATAGTGCCAAGTACCCCGCAGGACATGCAAGATTAAATAGAATCCACTACCCAGAGAGAAGTCGATAGGATCAGAGCATTCCCTCTAGAATGAAAACAACTAAGTGCTTGCAGTGCATAGAATTATGAGTGACTCACTGAAGATACTAAGCTGAAGGTACTGGAATCACAGCTCCAGGAGGCAAAGAAACAAGCAACAATAGTACATGCATAGTTGAATCTCATGTCATCAGTTGAAAGGATGAAGTGATCCCAAGAATAGCGCACTGCTGAATAACAGGTCCACACCCTTCAGAGAAAATTCATGGAAGTGGCTCAAAGTCTCCAATTAGTCTAGGATGAAGCTTAGCAACTATTTGAGGATATTGAAGGCTGAGGCACAGAATTGGAACAAGTAGTTGTTGCAGTCGAACAACGTTTAGAGGGACCTATCAACGAAGCAATCATCCAAGAGTTCATCGAGCAGGAGGCCCTGGCGCAACAACATGTCAAAGTAGCTCGAGCCAAGCTCAAGTCTTTTGAAGCACAACTACCTAGACCAGAGTGACTTGGGACAAGTCATAGGTGAGTGTTGGGGGCCTGTTGGCTCTTGACGAAGATTTAAGGATCCTTAGTCATGTTTGACCTACTTTTGGGACTTCAACATACTATCAAAGGCAGAGCGCAAGTCGAAGAAGAGATCGCGGGATATCAACCCCTTTTTAGGGATTTTTTGGTTTTGGGCTTATGTAACGGGAATTGGGATGTCAACCCATGGGTTTACCCATGTTTTGGCCCATTTTTTAATTTATAAATAGAAAGCTAGGTGATGTAAGAAGAGTCCAGTGTGCTAAGTGTTGGAGTTTGATCTATGTGATCAAAGGAGGGGCAAGTATGTGATGCTAAGTGCTAAGTGTTAATTTCTAAGTGCAAGTGGTAATTGAAATTACTTTGTGCATACTGTGTGATACTTGGAGAGCTAAGTGCAAGTGATTGTAAGCGACTGTGGAAGGCTTTGTGCTGTAATTCAGGGAAGGAGGATCTAGTGAGGTGCATAGATATCCTGTCCTCTGTAGAGTAAGATATCATGGCTCTGTGCATGTAGCTAATTGATCGATGACAATAAAAGAGAATAAGAGTTTGTGGACGTATCCCCAGGGTGGGGGTGAACCACGTATATCCTGCGTTGTGGTTGCTATGTGCTTTATGGTTGTTCTCATGTCTATGTTATTGAATGCTTAGTGCACTGATGTATGCTTAGAAGGATCTAATATGGAAGCTTAGTGATGAATAATGTGAATAAATGCTAGATCTGATCTATGTTGGTATGTTTAGTACTTGAATCTATTGGATCTATATAAATACTGCATTGATATGTTGTTAGAGTTTAGCTGCGTTGTAAACTAAGGATGAATATTAACGAACTGTAATTGCTAAGTGATTTGTTAAGGTGTTGTAATCACATATCTGTGTCCCATCTAAGGTTGCAGACACTGGAGTCCTGCAACCATCCCTGTACATCTACCTCGGGTGAGACTTCATCTGTTTCACAGGTGTTGCTGAAAGGGCTGATTGTTAGGGTTTTGTTGGTGCATTGTTGTAGCGTTGAACCCTGGGTCTGCCCCTATGCCAACAAAACTAATTGAGATTTGTGCCTTTCAACACTTCCATATGATGTATACTTAGTTATATAGGCCCATTTACATATGACAAGTTTTCTTCCTTTTTAAAGAGGTACAATATCCCAAGTATCATTTTCCATTAGAGAACGATACTCTTCATTCACTGTTGTATCCTAATCTGGATAACCTGAAGCTTCTGAAAATGTCTCTGGATCACAATTCTATGAAACTTGAGCTAAAAGAGAAGAGGTTCAATAGAATTTTGAATATGTCCAACACTAATTTGAAGGATCACTGACAAGATCACCAGTTGCTTCTCGTGTTGAACGAACCCATCTAGGAAGCAGTGGTGTTGTTGTTGGTTCAGGTTTAATGGGATAATCTGGAGGAAGGTGAGTAGGCGGAGGTAGATTTTAATCCTCACTACAATCATCTGAAGAAGAAACCTAAATAGGAACAGAACAAGGCATAAATGTCGAATATGGATCGTAAGATGAAGAAGGCACAATCGTTGAATTAGATTGGAGGTCAAGAGATTTTCATCAAATTTAACATCTCTTCTAATAATAATTACATTATAATGTGGTTGAAGAAGTATAAAACCTTTGAAATTTTCATAATAACCAACAAATATACATTTCTCACTTTAAATAGGTTGCAATGCTTTCCTTTTCTCATCACAAATGTGAGCCCATGCTATACTGCCACATACACATAAGTGACTTACATTTGGTTTAATTTTAGTCCATGCTTCTTCTAGTGTTATATTTTAAAGAGCCTTTATGGGAGTGTGATTTGCTATGTAATTTGCAAAATTTATGGCTTCCTCCCAATACTTTAGACTTAATCCCTTAGATTGGATCATATAATTAGCCATTTCTTTTAATGTGTGGTTATTTCTCTCAACAACACCATTTTTTTGAGGTGTATATGGAACATTGTCTTGCATTTGGATGCCCTATGTAGTGCAATAACTTGTAAAATTATTGTTCACATATTCGCCTCCATTATCTATTCTAAAATTTGAATTTGATGTCCAAATTTCTTTTCTATAAGGGCCTTGTAGGACAAAAGCTTGTCAAAAAATTCAGTCTTAAGTTTTAAGAAGTAAACCCAAGTACGTTTGCAAACGTAATCAATGAAAGTTAAGAAATAATTTCACCTAGAAAAAAAAGGAGAAGAGAGTGGACCACACAACTCACTACGAACAAGATGCAAAGAACCCAAGGCATGCCAAAAGGCACATTTTTCAAAGTTGTCCTGATGATGATTGCTGAGAAAAAAACCGACACAAAGACCATCTCTACATGAAACAAGAGGAATACTAGTCACCGTGTATTGATTACGTAGTTTCTTCAATGAGCGATCGTTTAGATGACCAAAATGATCATTCCAAAGTTTGCTCAATTCATTGCTATGAGCAACAAAAACTTATGGAAAAGATGAGGACCCAAAGTTGTCCAATTTGTACAACCTGGTAATATCATAAAAAAATGCAATTGAAAGAACATGTTGAGGATCTTTTAGATCCTTGATTACAACTTGGTGAGGTGAAAACTCTACGGTTTTAACTTCACCCGAATGAGTGATTTGATATACTAATAGAAGGTTACATGAAAGACTTGGAACACATAATACATCATTAAAATGACCATTATCTACCTGAATTGTTCTAGATCCTACAACAGTAAGGGATCCATCATCACCAAAAATTATTTTCTTGGTGTTACATTCATTTAAAGAAAAAAATATGGATTTCTCCTTAGCCATATGATAATATGCTCCATAATCAATAAGCCACTCATCAAAAGAAGAAGTAGAAGTTGCATTGAAGGAGAAACCAGAAGCAGAAAGTGCATGTCCATGAGAAGAAGAATAAGTAGAATAAATAATGATGTTGTACTTCATCATTGTTGCTTATAAACATTCCATCTTCTTGAAACATTTAGACTCATCATGACCATCCTTCCCACAAAAGTTGCAATGTCTGCGAGTCTTCTTATTTTTAGATTTTTCTCCTTTGTCACCATTTGTTAAGAACCAAATACCAATATAGCATATAAAAACCTCAGAAAAAGTAATCAACGCCTTGAAAAAGAGAGAAATTTAGATAATAAGCCTCTTCGAGGGGGCAACCTCCTTATGCCCACATAAATGTACAATTCCAAGATGATTCAAAATGAAAATGTCTCCTTGGTATATATAGGAGACTAGGAGGTATAATTACAACTAATGGACTAAAGCCGACATAAATAAAATAAATTTACTAATATAATATGCCCCAATTAAGGAGTAATGAGCCACTATTTAGGGCTTAACACCATTAGGAGATGAAGTTGTCTGAGTGGGTTTGGGACCCTTGTTTTGCTTGTTGTTGTGGCGAGGATGTTTCTTTTTGGGATTATTGGGTTTATATTTCTGCTGGGATACTAAGGCTTTTCTTGAGGTACCTGCAGTGATGATCACTCCAAGTTGTACAAGCTTATCTTACTCTCTAATCAAAGCATCACAAACGGACTCAAGAGTGGGTTTTTGATAATATTTTCCTAGAGTCCCTCTCATGTCATAGAAGGTAGATACACAAAAATAATATGCACTACCTAACTTGGAAAGAATAATATAGATGCAACACTCTTCCTCCAGTTTTATGTTATACTCTTCACACTCTTCACATAAAATTCTAAGTGTTTTAAACTTATATAGATTATATAATGAAAGAAAAATCATTTGGACTTAAAGTCAATATCTGATTTTCTAACTGATGTTCTTGAATAATATTGTGTTTACTAAACACATATTCAAGCTTTTCCCAAGCTTCATCGGGGTCATCAATTTCTTGAGGGTGGAACCTTAAATCAGGAGTGATGGACATTCCAGTTAGTCCACATGCTTCGTCATTTCTATTATCCCATTTGAATTCTTTTCATCATCAATGGGTTCTTTTTCCTTTCCCAAGATAATCTGGTACATGCATTTTCTTCTTAGATAATCCTCCATATGAGATTTCCATTGGAAGTAGTTGGTGTTGGTAAGCAAAAGATCACTGGAAGAAGCCATATATAGATAATATGGATTTGAAAAATGAAACTGATGATCTAGATGGAAATCTCTCAAAAAATTGGTCCACATGGTGATACCCCTCTACATAACCTCACTTTTACAAATAAGTTGCTTTATGAAGTAACCCACTTTTATAAAAAGAAGTAGGAATCACTTTTACAATGAAGTTACTTTATAAAAAAAGGTTGCATGCAAAATAAATCACTTACAAATAAAATATTAAAGCTACTTATAGTGATTCACTTTTATACTAGAAGTGAAATACACTTTATAATGGATGCATGAACTTTTAAAAAAAAAGTAACAAAAACAAGACTTGAACTCAATACCTCTTACTTAATAAGGAAACTTTTAACTAAGTGAGATAGAAAAACATATTATATTGTTTAGAAGGAGGATTGTTGGTGTTGTTGTTGTTGTAATTTTTTTCTTCTTGATGGCAACAATGATTAGATCATGGTTAGCTTACCTGAGAAATACACTTTTTTCAATCTGTTTCTGATTTCACAAGATCACACAGTTGTTGTAGGAAAATTCCCTTGCCGACAGGTGAATGACCTCTTGGATCCTAGACCCCTATGACTAAGACAGAAAAATACTAACATTGGATATTGACATTCCTTTAAATGCAACTAAACTAGTCAAAAGCAAAAGAGGAAGAAAAGAGGATGTACCCTTTTCTAAGGCTTGTCCTTGATCAGTCTAGGCTGAACTTGATCTTTAGTCCCTTTAATGAGATATGCAATTCAATAGACAACAAAGACATGAATGGATGTTTCCTATTCTACAAATATTAGTTTAAACTATATTTATCAAGAAGAGACAATCCCATGCAATCATACACAAACTTGAAGGAAACAGGCCAAGCATATATTAATGAGAACATAACAAAGTACTTACAATCTGTAGATGTGGATGGAGTAGCCTCACCAAGTCCTCCTTGTCCAACCCCTTGATAGAAATATCCACGATCAGAATGACAATACTTTTCACTGATATTCTCCTCCTTTTCACCATGAGAATGCCTCCTTTTATAGGCGTTGGGAGTCACAAACACCTTAGTTATATTTGGAATAAGTTGAGGATACGACTCCATCAGTTGTGGTATCTCCCTTAGATACATCCTAAAGCTTGGATTTGAGCCAAACCAACTTGGATCATTTCTAGCTGTCCTGAGAAGGGGGATTTCTCCCCAAGAATCTCTCAACCAATCGACGCTCCCTCAAATTTGGCAACATAGTGTTATAACGCTCCCTGCTAAGTGTACAAGGAGCACTGGCGCTCCTTGCAAGTGAGTAGGGGAGCGCTGATCTCCAAAAATTCTCTTAAGATGATAATTTTCCAAGGAAAATAATGTATAAGCTTGCCAAATGATGTATTTTCCTTTTCTAACATGTCTTAAAGGGTGTATCAAATGTTCTTATGGTGTCATCTACAATGCGACATATGCAGGATGAAAATACGATGTTTGTGACACTTGCGAAAAAAGTGCAACACTTGCAACACTTACGGTAATGATAATGGGACATTATCGAAGTGAGGAATTTTGATGTGTAATAGATTCCCCCCCAAAGTGCAAATTCAGAAGATGGAAGCTGGTGACTGAAGCACTTTGTATATTTTCGAAGCAAGGGTATGGAGTCAGAGAACTTGGTAGAAGCTGCAAACAACCATCAAACAAATGCTATCATATGTTTCAAACCCAAGGCAGACATACCTATGCTTGGGTGACAAAGGAATTAAGGTATGGTCGCCAATAAATACACTACAGATCCATAATGATATTGACTTAAGGGTATAGCCACCAAAGATACAATGTGGATCTATACCTCCATGAAATGAACTGATCGTATCCACAAGAAATACACAGTTGATATACGAGATGATAAAACATAGCCACAGACCAATACAAAGTGGATCTATGTGACAATATACTAGTATGGTAAAAAAATCTCCTTCGCAACCTGGGAAAGAGGATAAAAAAGTGAAATATCAACCCAGGGTATTCGTCCCAATCTTGATGTAGTACAAATCTAGCCATATGAATAAGTGTTTTGATGTCAAACATGGTAGAAACCACTTGATTATTGGTCAATGAGGTAAACCATTAAAAAGTGCAAGGGAAATCACCGGTGATGTCAATGACTCCCAACGTACCCTATTACAATCCAACGAATGTGAATAAATGAGATGAAGTCGAACATTCGCGGAGTCATCTGATTAAAGTTCAATGATGTAAACCCACTGTCGGAGGTGAGGAGGCCTTCCATTGAGGCATGCAGGTCCCAAGGTACTAATACGTTTCTAATTCAAATTCCCAGATGCTGTGTTGAAGTCGAGAGGAAAAGACTCATCGAAGGAGGGCCTTGATGTATCCCCCAACATCGACACAAAACTGGAATAAAGATGTAAGATGGTGAATAAAATGAGTATGGACTAACACGGGTATTGAAACTGGAAATTTGTGATGGTTTACTCTCGAGGTGGATACTTCCCTTGAACACTGGGGCACAACATGACTCGACAACATAAACATAACATGGACCAAAACATAATGCAGTGGATACTGTGAAATTTGTCGGGTGACCCAAAGGAATGAAAACTCAGAGGATTGGTTTAGTTCAGAGGTTCAACGAGTTATCCAAGGGTTTAATATGTAGGTAGAAACAATGTGTCATGTTCAAGGGTGATTGCAAGAATGACTTGTGACAATTCTAAAAGATAGCTTGGCTTGCTTCCTTCAATTTTCCCCCATCTAGATAGATGAGTACCTCTTTTTTTTTTTATGAGCTCGAGGAGGATACCACATGCTCAATATAACTCACCTTCGGTAAGTCCCTCTTCCTTTGTTTAACGAACTGGAACAAGTAAGGGTTCGGTCCCATGTGGGCCCTTCAATGTGTAATTTTGACGTCTCCAGAGAAGGAAAACTTGGTGGTTTTTCATGTTTAGAGAGTCTCAAAAGAACTTAAAGATGACTCAAGGGTTGTCCTTTTTCATAAATTTAGTCTTTGAAGTTCGAAAACGAGATAATCTGCTACTCGAGAGACACCCTTTCAAAAACCTTTTAAACGAGTGTGAAAGGAAGCAAGATCACTCGATAATATTTCCATGTTTAGAGAGTTTGAAAAGAGCTTAAAGGAGACTAGCGGTTTCCTTTTTCATGTAACCTTTACGAGTCCTAAAAATAGATAAAAGTCTACTCAGTTACATTCTCATGTTTTTTCGAGGGTGAGAAATAACAAAGGCTGTGCTCGTCAGTGTTACAAGGTTTGTCGAAAACGATATTGCTTTGAAGCCTGCAAATATAGACAATTATGCATACAGGGTATTAGTGACTCCTCAAAAAAGATTTAAAAACCCAAAAGAAACTTTATATTAGCAAAAAATCAACCCTATAATAGTGAAATAGGGTTAGAAATTTCATTTACCATTTCCTTTTCACCAATTTCTTCTAGCTTTCTAATTTTCAACCTTTAGAGGGAGATTTTCAAGCTGCAAGAACGAGAGTTGTGATCGACCATTTCTGATTCTGTCTAGAGTAGGTTGGTCACCTTACCATTTAAATCATTTCTCATGGTTTAAAAATGTATTTTAGCTAGTTTTTAGGGTGTTCTGGGCTCCTTATGAAGCCCTAGGCATCGAACTAGATCGACTCTCCCTCAAAGGGGTGAGGGGAGTGTCGATCAAGTTTTTGACGCCCTGGTGGATGTACCTAGGGAGTGATAGCACTCTGTGAATAGGCTTAGGGGAGCACCGATGTAGAACCAAAATATTTGTTTCTTTTTAGGCTAAAAATACCCAATTTTTTGCTATAAGAGGTTGATTAAAGGCAATTAAATGGTTGTTTTTGTAGTTTTCACAGATCATAGCCATTATTGAATGGAAGGAATGCGAACATGAATTCAACGATATTGCCGCATTTCAAAACCCTCAAGCAAGGGATTCTTTGAGAAACTGTGGTCTCCTCAAGTATTTCAAACTACAAAAAATGAACAAAGAGGTTTTGTTACTTGAGTAACTGATTGGAATATGGAATGATGTTGAACATGCATTCCGTATTGGACCACAATTGCTCAAAATCGAGCTCAACAATGTGTATTTTTTGACCAGGCTCTCAAAGAGAGGGACTCCTATCCTTCTATTTGGGCATCAGGAAACTCGTTATCCTACCGAGGTATATGTGGCTGACCACTGTATTCTAGGATCTCGATTAGTCAGGGGATGAATCGTGATCAAGGACATGAGGCATTTGGAATTGAGATCGATTCTATTTTCCATTACCATCTTGTCAAGTAGTATGAGTGCTGACCTGGCTTCAAAATATGAAATTTCTTATGCTCTACAATGTGTGGAACCCAAATTATTTAACTGGAGTGTGGGGTTCCTTCGGAATGTGAAGGAACAGATCACAAAGTGCAGGATTAGAAGGCATAAGCAGTTTGGCTATGGCTCTTTCTTGGTTTCGTTATTTTTGGAGAGAATACCCCGGATGAAACCACATATTTTGCTGATAGCACGACTGGTGATCGAGCCACGTATGGAAAGATGGACTAGTTTTTCCCCAATATTGGAGAACGACACCTCAACGTTCAAGTTCACAGTTGACTTCTTCGCTTCGTGGAGAAGGCAATTTATTGTTATTGAGGACTTTCCATATACCAGAGTGGATTTTTGGGGCAGTGTGGACTTAGTGCTCCCAGAGGGAATTGACTGGGATGTGTTAGGTACGAAACCAAAACTTGCCATATTTTTTTGATTTTATATTTTATATTATTTTTATGTGTACAAAGAGGGATTTTAACAAATGTTTTGTTTCATCATGCAGATAGAGGCACATCACATTCAGAAGAGATGTTGACACTAGGGCATCATGGAGACATGCAGATAGTCATGGA
>ML791193.1:42217-88505 GCA_009831015.1 Picea engelmannii
GAGAAATGGTAACTATCGGTTAACCTGAGGATGATATTGATGCATCATAGGGACACCAATGGGACTATAAACTGGTTGAGGTGGACAATTGTATTCAATAGGCCCTCCCATATATGGTTTTTGTTGACCGGTATAGGCAGGATTTGATTGTTGTTGAGGAACGTTCATGAGCGGAGGGAAACCCGATTGATTCTGCGTAGTATAAGTCGGTTGATTAGGTTGTGGGGGATAAATAGTTTTCCCTTGAGGAGGGTAAACATTTTTTCCCTATAGAGGGTAAACATTTGACCCTTGGGGAGGATAAGTTTGTTGTCCTTGAGGATCCCAGGTGGGATTTGGGACACCTAGATAAGGTTTTCCAAAATATAATTAGGAAGGAATAGGATTTGGTACTCCTTGTGGGTTATGGTATGATTTCCCCCCTTGGCAAGGTTGATTAAACTTACCACCTTGAGTTACTCCCTAGGGTTGTGAAGGGTTTCCGTTAAAAAGGGGGTTTCCCCCCTGCCATAGGTTGTGTGACAACTGTGGTTTGACCAATAAAAGGGGGTTGTCCCTAGGCAGGTATGTGCAAGGGTGGTTGTCCCCTAGAAGGGACATGCCCACTAGATTATGGTTTCCCCCCAGTCGATATTTGTCCTGCAGTTGATCATGTGTGTATGGCAAGGGTTTGCATTTTCTGATGTAAAGGTGTTCCAAGAGGATTCTGTGGAACATAGGGAGTTATAGTGTGAAAAGGTGTAGTGGTGGGAGTAACGGTCAAAGTACCTTCTGCATGATTAGGTGTTATGAATCCAACATTAAGTTGGATTTGTGCTGATGAAGAAGCAAGATCGACTACTTGTTCAATGGGATGATCAATAGTCTGATTGGACGGTCTTGCCTCAACAACAACAGAGGCAAGAGGGTCATGAGGATCAAGAGGTGGTCGACTAAAGTTAAAATTTTCATAAAGATCATGTCCCGATGGACTCCTCCATATGGAATGAACATGTGTATTTTGTCGATTTACCATGCGAGCAGGCCATACATGAGTTATTTACTCATCATAATCACGTTATGTGTCTTCCATCTGTGTTTCAACATATGGCCTCAACGAAAGACATTGAACTTCCCCATCTATTATGTTACCGAACGATTCTAATCGAACAAGAAGTGGTTCGAGAGGATATTTTGACACAAGTGTAGTATGAGGAATAGAATCCTCAACTGTAACCAAGGAGATTTCAAGATTTTCTAACAAAGGAGTAGCAACGCTCCCAGCGTCAGAGCAATTTTCTACCTCTTCACGGTAAATGTCTTTAGGTGAATTAGGAGGTAAGGGTTCGTAGCCTTCCAGAGGCAACCCTTTCATCCTACGTGATCTACGAAGACCTTTATCATCTACAGTATCAATCTTGAAAAATTATTAAATAAACCAACAACACACGCTAAAAAATCTAGAAGAACTAACAAGCAAACAAAACCTTCTCGCAATAATTGTACAAGTTGGTGATGAAATCCAACATCGTGTGATCAAATTGAGAAGGGGCTAGGATATGAGTGGGTGGTACAATTACATTGGCGACCTGGTTAACAAACTTATGCCTTGGTGCAAGATTCCACATAATAATCATGGATTTACCCTCCAAGGATCCCGAGTGAGTTTGACCAATGTCTGTTCCAGGTAAAACAAAGACTTCCCTTCACCATCAACTTGTGTGAGGAACCTAAATATTATGGATACTAAGGACACCAACTTGAATTCATCCTTTGGGAAGGTAAAATCGACAGTCCATTCGAAACGTATGGGCAGGATAACAAGTCTAAAATCCTTTGAGAGAACTGAGGACAAGTGGACCCGTAGAAATCTAAAGGACTCCAAACGGATTCAAAATTCATGAAGCACCGAGACCAAATGAATATAGTTGGACCTCAAGAAGAACCCCCAATATACAATATTACTACTACAAACGGTTAAACCTTGGAGGGATAATCTCTGTGGTTCTCCCGAACGCAACCTTGTGCATAACCCCTGTGTCAAAAGGGGATCCCAACTATGCTTATATGAAAATTGGATTTATTCTCCCTATCACAATATGCTAAGTTTGTTTTGAATTCTTTGGAGAGTTGTACTCACAGCCTAATCCAAAGTTCTAATTCTAGTCTAATGTTGGTGGAAGAATCTAAAAAGAAAAAAGTTTCTAGATTGATTTTAATTAGCATTGATTTTAGTGGTTTTTCTTTACTCAGAGGTGAATGAGAATGAAATCGATGATTTTATGACTCAAATCCAAAAGAAGAAAAAGAAAAACGATAAGAAAACATTTATTTCATTGAACTTCTATTTACGGGAAGGAGAAGAGTTTTCTTTCACTATAAAACACAAAAATGCAAAAATTCCATGCAATTGTTTTCAACAAGAATCCAATTTGATGCTAAATTATTCAGGGATTGTTTCTAATATCCAAAAACCAATCATAAAAAGGTATCTTTTTGTTTGAATATGAATATGAAATGATTTAACTTAATGCTTCTTATGTCAAAAAAAGTTTCACTGTTGCAGTTTTAGACAATTGGAAGTAAGCATCATACAAACAAAAATAACACTCCCACAACAATCATATAAGAAGTAAAAACAAATACAAACTTTTCAAAAAGAAAGCCAAAATAACAAAAATCACTTAAGAAATTTGCTTGGAAATATACAAATATCAAAGACTAATTAGAACAATACAAAGATCTTTGAGTTTCCTTGTAATAACCTTCAAATGATCAGATGAAAGAGAAAGTATAAAAAATGAACTCAAAATATCAAAGAGAAAGAGTGATTTAAAAAAAAGGAATTTTTTTTTAAAATAAATCCAAACAAAGATAATAAATTCTTAAAAATAAACAGGTTGCGGGCTTGATAGAAGACACAAGCTAACAGAACAAGTCCTGAGCAAAAGAGGAAACCAAAAAATTACACCCAACACAAGTATCCAACAATTTTTCAAAAAAGAGAAAAATCGACGCTCTGGTTTTATCAACACCAGAGCGCTACAATGCTCCCTAAAGCACTGTAGGGGAGCAACGATACTAAAATCGATGATCTCGTTGTAAAGGAAGAGGGGCATGGGTTTCTGAGAATGAAAAAGAATCAACCCAGAAAATAAAAATTCAAGAAGGCTTGATCATCAGTCTATGTGAGATGACTTCAAGACTGACAACAAATGTATAAAAGAGAAAAATACAGTAAGCAGGATCTGAACACGAGCGAAAGATAAGAAAAAATCGAGGAAAGAAACCAAAACTGGAAGCTTTGATCCCCAGTGGATTCTCCAATTTCCGTTGTAGGAAAATTCCCCTGCGGACAGGTGAATGACCTCTTGGATCTTAGACCCCTATGACCAAGACAAAAAAATGCTAACATTGGATACTAACATTCCTTTAAATTCATCTAAACTAGTCAAAATAAAAAGAGGAAGCAAAGAGGATGTACCTTTTTCTGTTGCTTGTCCTTGCTCAGTTTAGGCTGAACTTGATCTTTAGTCCCTTTAATGAGATCTACAATTCAATAGAAAAAAAAGACAATGCATCCTTCCTATTCTACCAAGAATAGTTTAAACTAGATTTATCAAGAAGAGACAAGCCCATGCAATCATACACAAACTTGAAGGAAACAAGCCAAGCATATATTAATGAGAACATAACAAGGTACTTACAATCTATAGATGCAGATGCATCAACCTCACCAATTCCTCCTTGTCCAACCGCTTGCTCGAAATATCCACGATCATAATGATAATACCTTTCATTGATATTATCCTCCTTTTCACCATGAGAATGCCTCATGTTATTGGCTTTGGGTGGCACAAACACCTTAGTTATCTTTGGAATAAGTTGAGGATATGACTCCATCAGTTGTGGTATCTCCTTTAGATACAAGCCAAAGGTTGGATTCGATCCAAACCAACTTGGATCATTTCTATATGTCCTTAGAGATAAGGGGGGTTTCTCCCCAATAATATCTCAAACAATCAACACTCCCTCAAAGATGGAAACAAAGTGCTATAACGCTCCCTGCTAAGTTTGTACAAGGAGCGTTAGCACTCCCTGCAAGTGAGAAGGGAAGCATTGATCTCCAAAAATTTGTTTAAGATGATAATTTTCCAAGGAAAAATAATGTATAATCTTGAAAAATGATGTGTTTTAATTTTATAACATGTCTTATAGGGTGTATCAAGTGTTCTTATGGTGTCGTCTGCAATGCGACACATGCAGGAGGAAAATATGATGTTTGTGACACTTGCGACAAAAGTGCGACACTTACGACACTTATGATAATGGTAATGGGTAATTATCAAAGTGAGGAATTTTGACGTGTAACAACAGGGCATGGGGAAAGGAGCATATGAAGATCCAAAAGAGTAGCAAACTAGAAACAAAAAAAAATATAAAACCGAAATAATACTCTGCAAAACATTAAAAAGGGCATATTCAAACTTTATACCTCCAGATCTTACTGAAATGGTCATATATTGGGAAAATGGAAACCTTTTCGAGTGAAATGAAAAACGTTCTTGACTGAAACGAGTGCTACAGATGTAATGGAACAATTCGCTAAGACCATAAATGTATGAAAATGGTAGAAACCAGAGATGAGGCAACTCGGCTTCACGATCTCGATATACAACATAAGCGGGTCTTCAAACAGGATCTGATACCATGTTTGAAAACACAGGTATTCCAACAGAGGATGAACACCTTCAGTAACCACTCACACAACCACATAAAATATCAACACGCTGACCAGAACCCCATCCAACGTGGCCACTTGGAGCAATTTATTAATGGAAAATAAAAAGATTACAGAGAAATTTTACAAGAGAGTTTCTCACAATTGATCATCGACAAATGATCCTCCATGCTCTTTAAATTAGAGATCATGGAACAATCAGGTATTAAGCCATGGAAAAATGTATCCATTAATATCGAGAAGAATATGAATTGTCAGATCACTCCAGGTCGGGAACATATCGTGACCGTCATATTTCTTAACTACAAATGCATACTAATTCATACTAAAGAAACACACTAAGAAACACACTTTTACCTAATGACACATTAGACGAGGTAGATCTTAACTAACTCCTAAGTTTCTAAATATCCTAACATTTCATAGTGTTGCACGCACTTGAGAAAGTGCACGGGGATTACATGGAATTGCACATTAGAGCGAGTTATATTTTTATGGATGTATACGTATTTGAGGTCGGAGAACTTGTGTGGTTATGAGGCTGGTGAGTTGGGACACAAATAGGCCAGTGCACCTTGTTGCGCCTATTTTGTCACCTAAATGAGAAAAACATAGGTTCTTACAAGCTTAGTTGGGTTAGCTAAGAAAGACATCAGTAAAGGAAAGGGTTAGAAGAATAAAGCATAACAGACTAAGCTAAGAATTAAACTAGGAATGATAAAAATAATTAAACTATAGTGCATAAGGACATAAGAACAAGAAACAAACAAGACTCATGTCACCAATGTAAAGGATTGTATTAGTGAAAAGAAAACCCCAAAGAGAAAGGGAGACTTTGGGTCCCTTCTTCCTCCAAGGGAGGGCTCTTGGACTCCCAAATATTGAGCTCTTCTTACAAAATGAGGAACTAGAATGAAATGGTGAAGAGAATCCAAAGCACATTCACTCAAGAGGTGATATGAATGGATTAATGCAATGGTGCTAGCACACTCTTGATGAGGAAAGAGGGTCCTCCAAGAGAATATCAACAACATAAAAATACAAATGAATTCCTTGAAATGTAGTGCACCCATGGCCTCTTTTTATAGCACAACTTTGAGGTATTATGCAACCAACTTTTAGTGTGAACAAGGGGCTTTTTAGGGCACCTTTAGGTCTTTGACCAGCCACCCAACCAGATTCATCCAAGATTTGGATGTCAAATCGACTTGGAAGCTGAACCAAAAGTGGGTGGGAGGCTGAAAAACATCATAAATGCGTCGTTCTGAGGTGTGCACAGCTTTTTGCGTCCACAGTTGCGCATCGGGCGCATGTGCACTTTTTCGGCGTTTTCGACTAGCGCATGTGCGTGTTCTCTTTATATATCTTTAGCGCATTCTAATTTTATAATTGGTTGTATAGTTATGGACCTTTTGGAAATTATTTTTTGTTCATTTTTGGTCCATGGGTGAAGTAATAGCTGTTTGAAGATGTTGGATTCATGTAATCATTTGCGGACAAAATTTCAGTGATAACAGATGCTCCCTGATGGATGAGGTTAGGAACATACGTATAGCCAAAATTCATCAATGTTTCTTCTACTGAGAGTTCCATTGTAAGAAAGATCGATAGTGAGAGTATCAAGAGCGACCCATTGGAGAGAGAGGGGAACCTGTAGGACCCAACCTTTCGCAAGGTGTGAAAAATAAATTGTGTACAAACGAGGCGAGCATGCCCCATTCTCATGTCATGTAACTCAAAACATGTGTAAGACAGTAACTGAAGTGGTATGTTGGTGAATATGACTGCAACACCCTCAGGGGCATGTTGATAAGAGCAAAGGACAATTCTGATGAGGTTTAATACTCTGAAAAGTAAGAAATGACACCTGTAGGAAGTATCAAGGATTTGGCGGGCATTGATGGCCCAACAAATTTCACAGGTCTTCGGAAAATATAAAAACAACTGCAATAGTCACAAATTAAGATCCATCGTAACATGAGAAAGTGTTGAAGTCGAATGTTATGGGGGTCAACGACAACAGAGAGCAATGATGGTTCGCCCTGTGTCGTACGAGACTCCACATTGTAAAGGTAATGAGAGTCAAGATACTATCGCCCTTCTGGAAACTATGCAGATGTTGACAAAAAGGGAGATGCAACTCCAAGAAGCAAAGGGCTTTGTAAAATCCATTGGATGAGATCAGGAACTGAGGAGGTACATGGATGAATTCCTAGATGCGTGGAGACTTAGGACTGCCCTTGGTTGGGGATATATGTGAAGTGGCAGCAACCGTATGACGAGGTCAAGTGTCAGTGGGACAACTCGACATGGGATAAGTTGTGCCAGAGGTGGGACAAAGTGAACAAACTCAGAGAGCAGAGGTAGGTGGCTTGTGGGATACTCAGAGTGTATGGATGATGTCGCCATAAGTAGGTGATAAGGAATGCCCCAACCAAGGGTGACATGGGTTGTGTTTTCCAAAAGGGAAGAAGGTCGCCAAAGGTGGCGACAAAAAGATATGTAAAATGTTGGAAACAACGACTTAATTACAAAAAGAATAAAAAAATAAGGTGGGATATTAATGCAGATAAAGAAATAGGTGGCCTAGTGTAAGATGGATTGGCCGGAGGAGGGCGCAAGTTGGTTGGAAAATGAGTGGAGGGTTGGGGCCCCATAGGGGGGTTTCTGTATGAGGGAAATGTATGGAGGGTAATATGCAGATGGGAAAACTGGTGGTGGATGAAATGGATGGTTAATGATGTTGCGGGAGTGCAGTCAAAATAAAACCATGAGGAAGTACCTTGGGATTCCATTAGGTAGGCTAGCAAAATGAGGAGAAGGAGTATGTGGCTAATTCGCGACATGATGTAAGACTATCGAGACTCCCATCCCTAAATGGTGAGAACAACATTAGTGTCAAAGTGGCTGGGGGGAACAATGAATGGGACAACTCATGTGGGTGCAAGTGCTACTGGGTGATAATACCGAAATGCGATGGAGGTGATGGTACT
The DNA here is from genome assembly GCA_009831015.1 of Picea engelmannii. Classification (NCBI taxonomy): domain Eukaryota; kingdom Viridiplantae; phylum Streptophyta; class Pinopsida; order Pinales; family Pinaceae; genus Picea; species Picea engelmannii. The sequence goes on from ML791193.1 coordinate 49,931, forward strand.
ATCGATCCAGATATAGGGATCCTAGAGGCAAAAATCAGAGGGCGTGGCTGGGAGATGCATCTTAGTATTCAGAGGGAATGACTACATTCCAGTGTTGAGGATATACCTGAATGAAGACTGCTGAGATATGATGATCAAGTACCTACAAACATGAAAAACAAATACCTGACATGAACAATATCTGAAGAGAAAGATCATATAACGGATATTCAATAATGTAAGCATGCGTACCTGAGCGTACTAAGAGAAAAATGGCCCTTAAGGGCTAAGGATGAAAAGTGGCCCGGGGACTGTCATGGTGTAGGTGATGGGGTGTTGATCTCGTGGGTGAAGACGAACCGAAAAAAGGATGCCTGGAGCTCCTAGAATTGAGTCTGGAAGTTTGGAAAAATGGACTATATATAGCTGTAGGGCCCACAATGCCACCTCATTTGTACCTACTGTGTTATTGAGTGGACGAGCGAGTTTAGAGGAGTTTTGGAGATTCCGAGAGATCGAGGCAGTCGATTCAGGATGAACGAGCTTCAAGTTAGTTGTCATATCATCCTGCATAGAATTAGGGTTTCCATTTTTGGACAGGGCTTGTACAGGGGGCTGTACATGGGTTTTTGTAGGTTTGGGCCCCCCAGTGCACGACCAATCGAGAAAGTTGCGTGCATGGGTGTGCGTATGTAATTCATTCATCTGTGCATGGGGGCACCTTAATGGGGATAACAGGCCCGCATGACATGCATGTCTGTTCAAGGCACAACAGAGCATGCATGCACGTTTGTAATCCTAACAGCTACACACGTGTGCGTTGTTGTGTAGTGAATAAGCGTTCTATGATGCGTGTCTGAGTGTGTGACAGGGGCACATGAATGCACCTCTGTGTGGCCAACAAGTGCGTGTGAGTGCATGTCTGAGGGATGAACAAGCGCGCATGTGTGCGCACCTATGGGGAAAAATAGTTGTGCCTTGGAGGCAAAGCTGAAAGGTGTGAAAATTGTTCTTTTTTGGAGATTTTGATGTTTGGATGTTTGAGATGGTTGATCAAGCACTGTTGATGTGGATACAAGTGATCATTTGGGTGATGTCGATTCACTGGAGAGAGAGGGATTAGTCCCAGTTGCTGCAGGCTGTGACCAATGAGGAGCCAGGAGTCTGTGATACTTTGGCAGCGTGTGGGCTGCTGAAGTTCTTTGAGTGCCCTCTGATACGGGCCCAAGAGTACCTATTGTAGTTTTGGATTCAGATGTGGAGTCCAGATATTCATCGTTTTATGATGCGAGGTGAGAAATTGACCTTCACTGCGGTGGAGGATATATATTTCTTGATGGGGCTCCCTTTTCTGGGAACTCCCTTACTGGTGGAGCCCGTAGTACTGGCGGATGGGCAGTTGGCTATTCTAGGACGAAGGTACAACATGAGGGAGAAATTTATTTTGGGATCCGTGGTTAGTATTGGGGCAATGAATGCCCTGGTTCATCATTGTGTGGCAATGATGGTTGTGAGGGTATGTGGGTCCCTCATGACTCAGCGGATTAGTGGTGGTCAGCTGAGGATTATGGAGAGGGCATTGGAAGGAGAGAATTTTTTCCGGGGCTTGATGCTGCATGCCAAGATGGTAGGGTAGCTGGACATGTGTCAAGCTACAGACTTAAGGGAGTTTTCCTTTAGGTCGGTCTTGGTGGCATGGTTTCTGGAGAGGGTGCCTCTATTGGACCCGAGAGTATTTTTAGGTGCACTGAGTGTGCGAGAGCCGCGACTGCGACGATGGTCGATGATTTTGACTCACCACGGTGGTGGGGAGGATGGCTACTATTTCATGGCTGAGGTTGCACAGGTGTGGCGTCAGATGCCATAGATTATACTGTGGTACCCATACTTCGGGGTGGACTTTTGGGATGATCCAGAGATGGTGTTACCTCCAGGGGAGGTGTTTGATCACAGAGGTATGGTGTGATATTGTTACTTTGTATATAGTATAGCATGTATATTTTTATGTATATGTGGATGTTGATGCTATCATTTTTTTTTTGTATGTACAGATGTGGGGCATCGCGGGTGTGAGGTTGAGTTGGTTAGAGTGTCGGATCATCAGGGGCCAGTGAGACCTCTGCGGGGAGAGCCGCGGTAGGGGAGAGATGACATTGAGATGATGCGGGGGCAAGGGCTGCTGATGAGGAGAGGGTGGATAGGATATGTTGTTTTGATGACCTGGGAGTAGAGCCATCACACGCTCCTCCGGCCGAGGCTGGGGGAGGTTTTGAGGATATTCTCCACCACTTGGAGGTGGTGCTACAGGGAGTGCCCGAGGGCATGTGGTCGTGGATCCAGGATGAGGGAATCCTAGAGTAGTGTGTGGGAGTTTTGTTGGTGTGGCAGACTATGGTCCTAAGAGCAATGGTAGCAGGTGTTGCGATGACTGGGTGACTACCTCTAGGTCCGGAGGGACCGATAGTGGGTGGGGCACCATCTCCTGAGAGGGGACTCGGTGGTGATGCTCTAGAGTCACCATGAGTTCCTCTGTATGTATTTATGTGTTTTGTAGTTTTTATATAGGCCTGCGAGCCTACTTGGTGTAGTGGCACCAGTTTTGTATCTATAGGGGCGAGGTGGTTCACCAACCTATGAATGTTGTACATGTACGATATATTTTTTGTAAACATTTGGATGACACACAGGATCGATATATATATATGGATATACATTTTGGGATCTTGGTGATGTGTACATTTGTTATGTGTTTTTTGTTGATGATGTCTAATTTATATGTTGTGATAGATTATTGATGTTTGATGTATGTGTATTGGTAGCTTGATGTGATAAATGCCAATCTAACACTAGGTTAGCCATATCATCTGCTATTTGATTAAATTGTCTTGAAATATGTGTGAAAGTGATGGAATCAAATTGTCGAGATAACAATCTAACTTATAGGTATTGGCGGAAGAGGCAAGGATCGCGAACACGGTACACATTATTGAGCTAGAGGACAACCAGATGGGAATCTAGTAAAAATCTAAGGTGACGAATATGGCGATGACTGGCCTCAGCGAGGAGACCAATGAGGGCAGTGTATTCTGCTTGATTGTTGGTGGCTGAGCCTAAACATATGCCGCTGGTGTGGAGCAGGTCATGTGAAGGTGAATAAAGGGCCCAAGCAGTCGAAGCGGGATTCTATGTCTAACGGCTAGCTCCGTCAGCCTAACCGATGTGGTAAGATGATGGGGGTGGGATCTGTCAATAACATGAGTGATAGATTAGACGGTAGGTATGGATGAAAAAAGATTAAAAACTCTACAAAAAGATGTAAAAAAAGAAAAATCCTAGTGTAGTATGGCTACGCTCAGGCGTAAAATTTATTTAAGTACAACCCATTGACGGGTTCTTTGAGAGGGTGGCCTTCGGGAGAGGCCAGGATGTATGTGCCTTTAGTGAGGCAATGTTGGATGNGTAAAAAAAGAAAAATCCTAGTGTAGTATGGCTACGCTCAGGCGTAAAATTTATTTAAGTACAACCCATTGACGGGTTCTTTGAGAGGGTGGCCTTCGGGAGAGGCCAGGATGTATGTGCCTTTAGTGAGGCAATGTTGGATGATATACGGTCCATGCCATAGGGACTCAAATTTTCCATGGCTGAGGGTATCGTGAGCAATATTGTAAGTGAGGATGAGGTCACCTTCATTGAATGAGAGAAGGTTGACATGGCGATCAAAGGTGGACTTTGACCGTTTTTTGGCTGCTTCTTTGTTCTATAATGAAAATTGACGATCCTCATCCAGGGATTCTAAGTTCAGCAAACGTTGCTCCATTGGAGCAGTGTCAGGTAATATCTTGATGGCAGTGCGTAAGGTGGGAATTTCTTACTCGATGGGAAGAGTGGTCTCAACCTCGTGGACTAGATGAAAAGGTGTGAAACCAGTGGTAGTTTTGACTGTCGTGCGATAATCCCATAGCGCAGAAAATAACATGTGATGCCAATTGGTCTTATGTTTGTTAACCATACGCTGCAACATGGTTTTGAGGACTTTGTTGACTTCTTTGACCTGTCCATTTGACTAAGGGTAGTATGGGGAGGCAAAATCATGGGAGAAGCCTAATCTAGATGAGAGTTCAATGAAAATCTCATTCTCGAAATGTTTTTCGTGATCAGAGACTAGTTGTAGTGGTACTTCAAAGCGGTAAATGACGTGGTTAAAGAAAAAATGCGCCGCAGTGTCAATGGTATTGTTGAAGGTAGGCATGGCTTCAACCCACTTGGTAAAGTAATTGACTGCAATGACGATGTATTTGTGTCCATTGCTAGATGGAGGGTTGCAAGTCATGAAGTCGATGCCCCATTTGCAAAAGGGACCAGCGGTGATGACTGGGTGTAGAAGAGCAGGTGGTGCTTGTGCTTTGTTGGAGAAAAGATGACATTTGTCACATCCTTTCACTTCATGGATACAGTCGTGAAACAATGTAGGCCAGAAGTAACTAACACAAATGATTTTCTGAGCGGTGAACATCCCTAAGAGGTGCCCCCAACAAGTACCGCTATGGTAGTCATTCAAGACTCGATCGACCTCATCGATAGTCAAGCATCGACGAAGTACAGTGTCGAATTCTCGTTGATATAAGACATCACCGATGAGTAGGTAGCGTGAGGCTTGGTGATGGATACGTCGACGATCATCTCTAGAGAGGTGGTTTCCAAATTTTTGTGTTCGGAGGTAGACGAGAAGATCACCATACCAAGGGTCATCCGAGGGGATGTAAAAAAGATGTTCATCGGGGAAGTTGGTATTGACTGGTGAAATGGTAGTCTCGAAGGGAAATGTTTTGATGAGTTTGGCGAGGAAGAGATCTTTCTTTCTCTTGGGTGTTGAAAATTCGAGATCATACTCCTAAAGGATGACGATCCATCGAGCAAATTTACCATTAATTTGCCGACGACTGAGAAAGTATTGCATGGGGTTGGAATCTACTATGACTTTGGTAGTTTGAAGCATAATGTAATGGCACATCTTCTGGACTGCGAGGAAAACTGCAAGGGCTAGATTTTATTCGTGATTGTATTTCAAGGGTGTCCCCGAAAGGTTTTTACTAATGTAGTAAATTACATACTCATGGTCATCATCCCCTATTTGGACAAGCACTCCTGCTACAAAAATGGTTGAGGCTGATATGTAGAGGAGATAGTCGCGGTTATAGTCAGGTGGATTAATCAACGGGGTGTTGGAGAGGGTTGCTTTAAGATCATCAAAAGAGGTTTGGCCATGTTTATCCCATTGGAATGGGATGTCGTGACGAAGTAAGAAAAGGAATTCATGTGCACGAGTAGCGTAATCTGGGACAAAGCATCATAAAAAATTAGCTTTGCCTTGTAGGCTTTGTAGTTGGTGTAAATTATGAGGGGGTGGAATTTCTGTGATGGCTTGTACTTTGAGGGAGTCCACGGTAATGCCACATTGGGAAACTATGAACCCAAGGAGGCGCCCAACAGTGATGCAGAATATGCACTTGAGGGGGTTCAAGTGGATATTGTATTGAAAACACCTTTGGAAGATGATTTGTAAATCATCAAGATGTTGAGTGCGTTTCTTAGATCAAGTAGTGAGGTCATCCAAGTATGCGAGGATGATATGAGCCAGATCATGAAAAACATATGTCATGGCCCATTGGAAATTGGTGCCGACATTCTTTAGGCCAAATAGCATGACACGATACAAAAAGGTGCCCCAAGGGGTAGTGAATGCGGTTTTGTACTGATCTATGAGGTGAATTTGGATTTGGTTGTAGCTATAGAAACCATCCATGAAGTACAAAGCCTCATGACCGACGCAATCATCGATAATTTGGTCGATGAAGGGTGTTCGAAAGTTGTCTTTGGGACAGGTGTGATTGAGGTCGCGAAAGTTCATACAGACACAGATAGTGCCCTATTTTTTGTTAACAGGTACAGGGTTGGAGACCCATGACGTATAGGCGATGGGGTAGTTGAAACCTGTAGCGCATAATTTGTCAATCTCGGCTTTGACGACCGCAAATTTGGATGGGTGTAGCGGTCGCTGTTTTTGGCGGAAATGTGTGATATCAGGCCAGTTGTCAATGCGATGTTCGATAATAGAGGGATCAAGGCCAGGAATTTGTGTGTATGACCAGGAAAAAATTTCCCAGTATTCCTGGAAGAGAGATTTGCAAGCGGTGATTTCCTTTGGAGAGCACACCACACCAATTGTGATTTCCTCTACAACCCCGGGTTTGATGGAAATATCGATTTTGATGGTGGGGGAAATATTGTCCATGTTGCCTTCTTCAAAAGTGTCAGGGGCATAGATAGGGTTATTGAACCAATCTATAGGCTCTGTTGAGAAAAAATCCTTGGTTTCGACTACGTAGATGGGATTTTGGTTAAGAGGCCCGACGACTTCCTGTGGAGGGAAAAGTGCTCTGTGGTGGAGTGCGTCCCATGGGAAATCGGGTTTAGTTAACTCCTCAAGGATGTCTTCATCGCAATGAAACTATCGACAATATAGGGGATCGAAAGGAATTAGTTCGACAACTGTCATCGTGGGGTTGTTGTTTGGTGGCAACGATGTTTTGCTCGACATAAACCAAATGTTGAGATATTGTGGGTTAAAAATGGTAGTCGGGCATAGAATTTTCGTGGGGAAATAAATTAGAGAATTGGGGGGATTTGGGGGTATATCCTCATAAAAATCATCTAGAAACCATGGGGGAGTAGGGAGTGCCTCAGGTTCTGGTGAAAAGATATGAACCATATCAAGTGATGGGGTAAGGGTATTAACTGGTTCTATTGGAGGAGAGGGTGTATGATTTTGAATAAGGGCCAGTTGGCAACGCCTCTATTCAATGATCATAAGACATTGATATGTGAAATGATCAAGTGATTCGCATAAAGAGAAATGACATATCATCCGTTCGTTGACTGAGGTCGTGACATAATGGATGTCGGTGACATGAGTTGGGGTGGGTCCTTGCTAAAATCTCTGGCATACGACTGTTAGCGTCTGCTGGAATTGAGGTAATGATGGACAATGGTGTGTGTAATGGCCATATTCTAAATAGATGACACATGCAAATTTGGTCCGTAGTCCTTTGTTACTTGTGTTCTAGGAGATAGCGGCAATATTGGAGGAAGCGACGAGTGGTGGTGGTGCTCGAGGGAGTTGTATGAGATTACCTAACTCGGGGAGAGATGGGCACTTGTTGGTGGGGTGTCTGTCTTTCTCACATAGTGTGCAAGGAGGTTGGACACATGGGGGAAGTGGAGCAGTGGGATCCTTCTTCCGCTTGCCCCCATCGGTGGCAGGGGGGTTAGTGAGTGGGGGTGTAGATGGTATGGTGGGGGTTAGTATGGGAATCTACATCGGGATTCCATCTATTTGGGGAGGGAGGGATGGTTGAGGGACCATCTCAGGCGGATGTAGATACTAAAGTGGTATTTCCAACACCATATTAGGAAGGGTAATCATTGTAGCTACCTGGAAAGATTGTACACCTAGTGGGGGGTAAAAGAAAGGTATGTGGGTGATGGCTTGGGGGACTGTTTCCCAAACCAGGATGTGGCCCTGGGGGAGGGGAAGCTCGAGAACGGGTCAAGCTGAACTAGTTTCAGGGGATTCCTGAGGGAGAAGTTCTGCGACTAGTGGGACGTCAGGGATAAAAGAGGCCTCGGTGGGAGGGAGATTATCTTCAGTTGTCTTTCCGTTGGAGGATACAACACATACTTGGGCTAAGGGATGGAGGAGCGGTGGTGCTCCATGGTATGTCCCTATAAAGGATGGGTCTTTGAAGATTCCGGGGCCCATCTCGATGAGTGGATAGGAATCGAGATTAGTGTGGATGAAAGGGAGGATGTTGTCGATGTTGGATGGAGGGTTGGGCTCGTAATGTGATACTTGATCGATGGTAATTATGATCTTTATGTTATGGGGAAAGATCATGGTTTGGAGCACAGAAGAGGCGATGACCTTCATAGCATACATGTAGCTACGAACAAACAAGATATTATAGTCGAGCGGGGCATCGATAACCTCAATGTCAATAAGAATGGTTTTTCCCCCAAGCTCAACGGGGACATTTTGGAAGAGTCCCTCGGGGGATGAGGTTCTTCCATCATAGGTTCTTAAGGTAATGGTAGATGGTATGAGTTTGGAGGAACTGAGTTTCTGCCATACAGATTTAGACATGATACATGTGGATGCACCTTCATCAATGATGCACCGATGAACTGTAATGTTTTGGATTTTCACAGGGATTTGAAAAGCGATAAGAGTGGGGAGGCGAGGTTCTCCACTGTCGATATCAAATGTGATGAGTTGGGTATCAACAGGGTCGACTTCCCTCATGGCAGAAAGTAAGGACTTCCGCTAAGCGGAACAAGTTTGAAGGACTTCTAAGATTGACATGGTGGTCGAGGATTGTGCCAAGTCATCGACCAAACTGTAATTATGAGCCGCCCTAGCCTGAGGATTGTGGACATTCCTGTGCAATGGGATGCAAGGAATACGAAGGGGGATTTTAATATAAGGGCAAGGAATCATTAAAGGGGGTCCAGTTGTGACTGGGGTTGCTTCCGAGGTGGTGGGAGTAGATTCAGGGGGTGTGCTATATTGACAACTGTGTGTTTGCAGAAGGACTTCCTCCTCATTGGTAAGGAGGATAGTGTGATTGGAAATATTGCCCATATTGGGATACTGGCCCGAATGTGGTGGGGTAGGCTGCATGTCTTGTTGGGTATTTATCACCCCTTGGTGTGGAATGGGGTTTTGTAGCACAGATGGGGGTGGTTGTTGCACATATTGTTGTGGGGCCTGTGGAGGGGCAGGCGGTGCTGAGGGACGTGGTCCATTCACAGAGTCTTTCATCCGTTTATAATCAGCGATTTGGGGGCAATGGTGAGTATAGTGACCAAACTCACCAAAAAGGGTGCAAGGGAAGTTGGTACGAATATTGTTGTTGTTATTCCCCTGTCGTTTGTTGTTGTTTCCCCCTTGGGGATTCTGATTCCCCTGGTTCTGGTTTCCCCCGACAGATTGGTTCTGTTGGGGTTGGTTCTGGTTTCCTCCTGGTTCAGGATTATTATTGTTCTGGTTTTTTCCTTTCTTTCTGGCATTGTTTGATTGATGGGATGGATTTTTCATATTCAGTTGTTCAAAATTTTGATATTTCTTAATGGGAGAGGGCTGAACAAAATTAACCCCAACATGTGGGTGTCCTTGTGGTGGAGCCACAGGCTGTGGTGGGGCCAGGAAATGGAAAGTGTGGATTGTGTTGTGGAAATTATCCATAAGGTACATAGGGAGGCATGGCACTTTCACTAGTTCTTAGGGTATAGGCTGATGTAGAGGGAGTATAGACACTTGGTTGGATAGGTGGGTGTATTATGGGTGCTGGCGGGGGTCCACTTATGGGTGGAGGAAGGGCAACAGCGTATGGTTTTTGATAAGGAGGAGGAGGATAATAAGGGATTCCTCCATATGCCAGCGGATATTGGGGTGTGCCATACATGGGTGGTTGTCGAGACTGTGGGTTGTGGTGTGTAGTGTTACCAATCAATCCATCTGTTGACTAAGACATCCCAGGTTTGTCTTGGCCAAATTTCACGGGTCTTGGGGCATCTGGGAGTACCATGTATAAGTATCTGGACTGGGTGTAAATGAGTTCAAACTGTTGGGTCTTGCTAATGGCTTCTTCTTCAGACTAGGGGAAGGTGGCAGCCACATCTTTGGCAAGGAGGGAAACAAGTGATTTGAGGAACCATTTGAGACATTGTTGGGGGGTAGCATTATCTTTGCAGAGAGTTTGTCGCCGACACCATTCGTGGATGTGGTCAGTAATGTGTGTGGAGGAGGTTTGTTTGAAGTTTGAGAGTAGTTCAAGGCCATTGTCATGACGAACGGGTAGTTGAAAGAAGGTAAAAAATGCTTTGGCCAAGGATTCAAAAGTTGCGTCGGACCCAGATTTTTCTTCTACATACCACTTGGTTGATGGGCCAGTGAGTGTTCATTGAACTAACCTCAATCAGACGGAATCATCCATGATGTTGTTTGAAGAACACCATAGGTGAAAGGTCATGATATGGTTGGTAGGAACGCCTCCTTATTTTCCTTCAAACTTGGGGATGTCTGAAGGGAGTTTGGTAGGCATTGCAGGCCATGTGGGGTTATGCAATATAAGATCATTAGTGAGTTTAGTCAGATCTGGTATGTTGAGGGAAGCCAAGTATGGCATATGGGGGTGTTGGTAGATAATTAATTTCCACCATATTGTGAGTGTTTTGGGTACCTGACCCTTGGAGGGGACTAGGTGGGTTTGTACTTCCCCCTTGAGAAGAAGTTGCCGCCCCTCTTCCGTGTAAAGGAGAGCGAGTGGATGGTTGACCTTAGGAAGTGGACCCAAGTAAGGTGGAACCAAGCAAAGTTGATCCCAAGATAGTGGCACTCATAGGGGTGCGAGAAGATGGAGCTGAAGAGTTGGCAAGACTAGGAACTCCTCCTTGAATAGGAGGGAAATTTAGCAAGCATCTGAAATGACGAGGGTTCTGTGGGTCCCCTATGATGTCCGACTAGTTGAGTGAATGTGTGCGAATGGTGGTGAGAGAAATAAATAAACAAGATCCTTTGTTGTAATTTTTGTATCTTCACAATATACCCTAAACAGATGTAATCATAAGAGCATCATACATAAAACAATTTGGATAAAGAAGCATATATGTGGATAGGTGGATTTTGTCTGCGTGGGAGAACAAAGAAAACAAATGCTCATGTCCTAAAATACGTAACATCCTTCCTCTCAAATAGCACTGGACCTTCCAATAACACTCGACAGTGGGGTCTGAAGCCACTGGAAGAGAAACTAGTGAAGGATGAAGTAATCAGTTATAATGAGGGGTAGAGGGGGTATATCCCGAAACAACTGGCGATATTTCCCAATAGCCACACAAAATCCAATCAAGGTGCAATTGCAGCCCATAATTGCCACCTGGGTAGATGTCCTAAAATTTGGTCACTAGATACCTCGGTCAAAGTGTGGCATTTAGATTTTTTTCCTAATAAATGGGTCACGGGATGGATCCCTTCCAAGAGGTGGGTGCCTCAAGGGGGAACGCACAGAACAACCGGACCTCGGCCTTCAACCCTTCATGGGTATCTGACTACCTTATGGTGTTAGGAACACTTGACTTGGAGGATTTAAAGTTCCCTATTTGACAACTTCTATTGTTTTGAAAATGTGAGAACTAGATAACGGGGAGTTATTTGGATGCCTATCCCCAAAATCCTACCTAGACTAAAAAATTTCTTTTGGCACCTTCTGTGGAGGAAAACTTAGTGAGTTTTTTAGAATTTTTTTTAGATGTGGTTGTTTGAGAGATTCGGGGTGTGAGTCAATCTCGTTGAAATTAAGTGGGAGTGGATAGTTTAGTCAAGAAAAGGGTGGGTTGTTTCGGAAACCCTTTGGAGGAAACTTACTTCAACCTCCACGTTTCGAGATGAAAACTATGTGAGTGAGAAGTGACTTTGTGTGTGAATGAGTGAAAGTGTTCCAAAATGTTTTAATAAATTAGGTGTCACCTTGTTGCATGTGGACTTCTCTTGGTCCTTACAAGTCTTTGATTACCTAATTAACTAAATGTCGTTGGTACAACCTTGCGGAATTTTAAAGTCCCTAGGAAATTAGCATGTGGACATGTGGGTCCTTTACTATTCCTTTAACTCCCTAAATGTGATTTAATCTAAGAAAGATTTGAAACTATCCTAGATTGTGAACATGTGGGCATGTATGGGCCCGTTACAAAACCTTTAAAATTCCCTAGTCATTTAATCTAAGAAAGTAAATTTCAACACTATCCTATCTCTGTAGCATGTGGGCATGTATGGGCCCGTTACAATCTTAAGATGTGTTTTGAAAAATAAACTAAGAGGAGTCCCGAGGGGGTTGTTGTCCTCTCCTAAAGATTTTGTCTTTTTAAGGGAGATGAAATTGTCCCACAACCTCTTTCTGATTCTCAAGATCGCTTTGAATAAGAGCATACTCAACGATTGATATTGAATTTCTGGTCCCAATGCAAGTTTTATAAGTGATGTAGAATGATTCCAACTTAACTTTAGTCAAAGTGAGCCACCCATGTGGCAAAATGACAAAAAAGAGGGAAAGTTATGATTTTAACCCCTAAGTGCCTATGTTTTTGACTAATCCCTTTATATGGAGAGGGAATGTAAGTGTAGTGTAGATTACAATATGCATGGAAATTTTAAGAAGGCTATGGACCCTCCACAGATCACACAAATCTTACAATGTGTATTTTTCTACACAGGTGCGCGGGTTTCAGACTAGATAGAGGTGATTTGAGCGCTAATGCGTGAACTAAAAGAGACTGATGGGCGCAGGTGCACATAATGCACTGAGTAATACAATGATTTTGGCGCACGTGCACATGATGCATGACTATGGGCCGATAAACCCATGCACAACTGTCACACAGTCGTGAATAAAATTTCGGATGAAATTCCTTCAACTCAACTTTGAATTTGGCTTCCTGTAGGTCGGCTTGGGCCAGTTATGGTACCTGCAGGTTAAATAAACAAAAAGAAGAGCTAAAATAACCCAAATGGGGTAGGAAATTTATACCTTTCCCCAATGGAGTCGCCAATCTGTTGCACCTCTTTTGTCACCTAAATGAGCAAAACAGAGGTGCTTACAAGATTAGTTGGGTTAGCTAAGCAAGACAACAATAAAGGAAAGGGTTAGAAGAATAAAGCATAAAAGACTAAGCTAAGAATTAAACTAGGAATGATAAAAACAATTAAACGATAGTGCATAAGGACATAAGAACAAGAAACAAACAAGACTCATGTCACCAATGGAAATGATTGTATTAGTGAAAATAAAACACCAAAGAGAAAGGGAGACTTTGGGTCCCTTATTCCTCCAAGGGAGGGCTCTTGGACCCCCAAATATTGAGTTATTTTTACAAAATTAGGAACTAGAATGAAATGGTGAAGGGAATCCAAAGCACATTCACTCAAGAGGTGATATGAATGGCTAAATGAAATGGTGCTAGCACACTCTTGATGAGGAAAGAGGGTCCTCCAAGAGAATATCAGCAACATAACAACACAAATGAATTCCTTGAAATGTAGTGCACCCATGACCTCTTTTTATAGCACAACTTTAAGGTATTATGCAACCAACTTTTAGTGTGAACAAGGGGTTGTTTAGGGCACCTTTAGGTCTTTGACCAGCCACCCAGCTAGATTCAGCTAATATTTGGATGTCAAATCGACTTGGAAGTTGAACCAGAAGTGGGTGGGAGGCCGACCAACATCATAAATGCGTTGTTCTGAGGTGTGTGTGGCTTTTTGCATCCACAGTCGCGCATCAGGCACATGTGCATTTTTTTGGCATTTTTGACTGGTGCATGTGTGCCCGCTCCCTACATATCTTTAGCGCATGCTGATTTTATAATTGGTTGTATAGTTTTGGACCTTTTGGAAATGTTTTTTTGGTCATTTTTGGTCCATGGGTGAACTAATAGCTGTTTGAAGATGTTGGATTCCTGTAATCATTTGCGGACTAAATTTTGGTGATAACACACCTATCCTTGTAAATGTAATCATACTCAAGTTATTAATATTATCACATCGTTGCACATAAACAAATCAGATGAAAAGAGACTTGGGGCTAACTCCACCGGAAAAAGGGAAAAGGGGGGGACTTAAGTCCTAGGGAATATTTTATTAATATTTTTGGAAAAGTATAACGTTGGATATTTATTTATCCTAAGTTCCTGAGGGATGGTAATGAGTCACCAAGTGGCTAAAGCTACTTTTGAAGGTGAAAAGTGTCCAGTTTAAGGCATGCAATATATATTGTTGGCTTAAGTGTTTTTAGGGGAGAATTTTATTCGAGGATTTATTCATTTATTTCTCATGTGCAGAAGGGGTCGAACCATCTAAGAAAGGACAACTATTACCTTATCTACAGAGAAAATATTGTCTTATCCCTAAAGTTTGCACCAGACTTCTATAGGGAAAATCTAGGGCACCTTAGTTATTGCAATAGTTGTTTTGGTTTAAATTATGAATCAAGTGGTTTGGATAGGTTGGAATAGGTTAGGAGATTATAGGTCTGGTTACAATCCTTTAACTATATTTGAATAATAAAAAATACTTCATTTAGTCAAGGTAATTCACATTGATAAACCATATAAATAAATAGTTGAATGTAGAAGAAAAGAGGAAGAAACACATAACACAAGTCAACAATTTGTTTACTTATGATAATAATATTTTCAAGTTCAAAATAGTATTTTAAACCCGAAACAAGTATTTGAATGTAAATTTCTAGAAACAGGTAATTAACAAAAAATTATCACCGTAATCAAAGATGAATCAAGAAGAAATCAATGCTTTGCAACAATTTCCATTGCATTCAAATAAGACAAGAAAAATGAAAATACACAGGTTGACAATCTGACCATCAGGATGTTTGATTCCTTGAGTATGAAAATGTGCAAGCTTAAAGCTCTGTTTACAATTTTCCAGACCTCCCCCTTCTATTCAATGCCCAAACCCTGAATATCTACCCCTGTCTTTTGATTCTCCTTTTATAGATAAGGAATACATACAAAATTGGATCTGATATCCCAAAATATAGGTTTATTTATGACCATACATTCGATATACCCATATTTAATATAACAAAATTGAACTACTTACATTGAATAATAAAAACTAGAATCCTAATTTCTAGGTCAAGATCCTCCTTCAATGGATCACATCTTTGACTTCTCCAAAAGATCCTTTGATCCACAACTAAATATGATCTAAAATAACAACTTGGAGAAAAATATGTAGGGGAGAATCCTCAGCTTGATTTGGTATTCAATTCATGGTCTTCGAACCTGCCACAAAATTGGCCTTCATATTCTTGTATTGCATTAATGGCTTCCAAAACATGGGTGTTGCAGAAAACATGGCCTTTGTGTAGTGCACATTTTTCCAGCATGGATCAAAAAATATTAATTTACCAAAACTGTTGATGCATGTAAAACCTTCATACTTTCTTCAACTTTGAGCCAAATTTTGATGTTTAATATTTTCCTGATGCCACTTAGTCTTGAGCACTCTGCTTGTCCAATATAGTTTCCTATTTTTCTTCATTAACTTCTAAGAAAAATCATAGAGTTTATTATGTTTCTCCACACGTTTTTTCATTCTCTTATGTAGCTTGAAATTATGTTTTTTGATTTGTTTATTATGCTTTTTGAGATGCTTAATGATCCTCTTCGAATTTCTACATTTCTTCCTTTCTGATGTTTCACCTGTTTCAGTCCTTTCTCCACATGGATCTTCTTCTGTAACTGGTTGATTGAGATCGATATATAACCTATGACTTTTGGGCACATTTTCTGGTATGTCAACATCTGGAAATGGCTCATCATTGATGTTTTCTTTTGTTGGTACAAGTGAAGAAGATAATGACTTGTCAATGCTGAGATTTGGTAATTCATCCATCGAAGGAATGATACTATGTTTCTTCTCTACTTCATCATATTACTTTTGAATTTTAACCGCATAATTTACCCTTTGTCTCTTTGAACCAACACCTATAGTTTTCCTCATGGGAATATCTTTGAGTATTTTTCTAGTTTTTTCTCCTTTGCCCATTTCAACTACAATATTCTCAGGAATATTGTCATCAATAACAATCAATTTTCCTTTCTTCAAAAAATTTCTATTGACATGAATCTGCGGACTCCTCCTCTTAATTGATGCAGATGATATGTTATCCATGACACAAGATTCTTGACTATCACTTGGGTGTTTTAATCTTTGTAATCTCCTTCAACATATGGAATCCATAGAAGATCTTAGTGTTTTGTATGTATGCTATGAACTAGTGGCATTTTCATGCTCTCCTTTTTCTAAGGACAATGGAAACATAACACACGATATTTCTTGAAACTTGAATTGATATTCCTCTATTCTTTATATTTGGTTTTCACGAGCGTGCTTTTATGCTAGGTAATTTAATTTTCTTGTGGAAATAATCCCACATACAAAAAATGTAAAGAGTTCAAATACATTTATAAAGTTGGACGCACATCAAACTATTTGACGTGTAGTGCATGGGTTTTGGCCCCTTTGATCTTGCCTTGGTGCTCCGTGTGAGCACTTGGTGTGAGTGCTACCTTTGATTCCTTAGCTCCCGATGGTGTTGGATTGAGAAAACTTTGGAGCCATGTTAGCTTAACTTCTAGATTGGGATAGAATCCCAAATGTTTTCTTTGATTTAATAAAAATATTAATAACTTGAGCATGCCTGAGAGCCTCAAAAATCCAAAACTGTAGTACATAATTAATTTATTTTTACCAATATTTCTTCATAAAATAATAAAAAAATTTGTAGGTGTCAATACAAAACAAAAATTATTGTCCTCGTTGCCCAAATTATTCATTGAGATTGCATTGTCAGAAATAACAATTTTTTGTTGTGATTTTTTTTTCCATATTGTGCTACTGAATCCGCTATTTTTCTGTAGAAAAAATTAAAAAAAATTGAGATAACATCTTAGGTATTACAATGATGATTTTCTGTTAATTACCTGTTTCTAGAATTTGCATTCAGATACTTGTTTCAGGTTTAAAATATTATTTTGAACTTGAAAATCTTCTTATCATAAGTAAATATATTGTTGACTTGTGTTATGTGTATCCTCCTCTTTTCTCTACATTCAATTATTTATTTATCTAGTTTATCAGTGTGAATTCCCTTGACTAAATGAAGTTGTTGACCAAAATTTGGTCACCTATATGTTCCTGCTCCTGGAATAAAAAAAATATAATGGAAGATGAATATTTTTGAACTATTATATGTTCATTGCATAGCCCCCGTTATCAACTTCGCCATGCATTTTGCAGAATCAAAATCAGAGTCTCCATGACCAAGATACACATACTTCTGTCTAGAAGTCCAATGGAGGTATTTCAAGAAGAAATACGAAAAAATGTTCTAAGTGACATGTTCTCTCCTCTCTTTTCCCTTCACCTCTATTCATTCTCTCATTTTATACATAGTCATTTTTCCCATTGTCTCATTACTTTCATATTCCCCTTATAATTTTCCACACTTAGCCATTTTTCCTTATTCCTTTCCACATTCACATCCATTTCCTTTATCCTTTATTTTCCCATTTATTTTTATTTTCATTCCATTTTCATTATCCCATTTTTACATTTCTTTCCTTTTTCCTTTCCCAAATTTCATGTAATTCCTTTATTTCCCATATATTTATTTTCATTTTTCATATTTATATACATATTTCATGTGACCCATTATATACTTTTCAGACTTAGTCTTATTTACTATGGCTTACCGCGGGTTGGTGATATTTCCTAAGAGTATTTTTTATCTGTTCTACCCTCACAATGCACTTTGACTTCTGCCACCTTCATAATGCACATAACTATTTTTTCTACTCTTTACTATGTAACTCTTCCAACACTTAGCCAAATATATGAGTTACCACGGGTTCATGGGTTGGTGATATAATATTTCTTTCATATATCAAGTGCAAGTCTTTCCGATTGATTCTCCTCTCTTATCCACTTTAGTTAACACTTAGAAATTTTCACACTTATTTCTTACTATGTCTTACCGTGGGTTCAAGGTGATTTCTAAGATTCTCACCTACCTCTGCATTCACATAACTTCGCAAACTAGCCATATTATTTTAATAATATTTTTCCTATCCTATGTTCTACGATGAACATATTCAAGTGACACATGGAACTTTATTAACCAATGAGAAATATCCACATGTAAATTAAATGGATGGTGCCACATGGCACCTAATTAATTGAGACATATGGCAGCATACACAAAGTGACACATGGCATGATTTTATTGTATGACATATGACAGATTCTTATTGATAGATTGTTGGCCTACCGATTGGTGAAATGTGACAATATTTGGTTGGGTGACTCATCGTTTCTGACTGGGCATGCAAAATTATTTTTATATTCAACAATTTTCCAAGGGTCGAATCCTCCAAGCTTCATAGTTTGCTCTTTTCTTTATTTTTTGTCAAGTGTATGTTACACTTAACATTATATACCACTAAGAATCTTTTATTCACGTACATGTGGGATAAGAATAATGAAGAAAAGTAGAAATTCAACAAAGGAGGTCAAAATTAAATCAAGGGTCCACATGTACTAGTCAAACTTGATC
Organism: Picea engelmannii; assembly: GCA_009831015.1. Lineage (NCBI taxonomy): Eukaryota > Viridiplantae > Streptophyta > Pinopsida > Pinales > Pinaceae > Picea > Picea engelmannii. Next base: position 68,161 of record ML791193.1, read on the forward strand.
GATGGTGGCTGAGTCACGATCTTGAAAAGACTATATCTTGAGCTGTCAACCTCCATTTGAAGAAAACATTATATTGTTGGAAAGTTATTTTGATATAAAATATGGTGGTATAGGTTTAAAGTGCTTAAAATTGATAATATTTTCTCATAAATTAAACTATCAGTCAACTTCATTTTTTAATGGGCCCGCTTGACAACTGAACTTCACGAGCTCATATCTTGAGATCCAGGCGATGGATTTGGACAAATTTTATATTGTTGGAAATATAAGATGATGAATATCACATATGAAATTATTTACATGGATAAAAACTTTATTAACATTCCTATAAAATTAAAACACAATCGTCCTCTTTTATAGGTAAATTAATTAAATTTCAAAAAATGAAAGTTTAATTAAAAATTTTAAAAAAATTAGGAGAGGGACCCACTTTCAATATACTTTTATTAATAATGCTAATTCATTAATGAGGCATTAATTAAATTAAATATTTCAAGAAGAAACTTGTACATGAATTTCTAGAAGGGAGAAACCCTAACTACGCAAGTAGTTAGAAAATCTCTTAAAAAGAGAAGAGAGGCTTCATCAAAAGGTCTAAGAATCGATATTGTCAAAGGGGTAGGGAAGAAGATCAGATAAATGAGAATGTACAACCATGGATACACAATCAAGCTTCTGATCAAAAGAAATAAATATTCACCTTCTCCATTCTTTCTATTCTTCTACACCACTTCTCATAGTTTTATGCTTGAATCTCAGAGTCAGGCACAAGGCTCGGTTGTTGAGTGTTCTTCTTATATTATTCTAAGATCTTTTCTTATATGATAATGGATTATTTTCATCCACATACATGGATTTCAAATATGTTTTAATGAAGAACACCTTTCATGAATAAAATTCCACAAAGAATTGCTTAAGGGTTGATCTTGACTATATCTTGTAACTTTGAGTTTTAAGTATGATATATTTGAGTTTGACCTATCAATTTCTCTTTTTTTATGAATTGCAGTACTCTGTTAAAATTATTTGATATGATCAAATCATTCTCTCCTATTTCTCATGAATAAACTATGGATGTATTTATATATGATTAAGAATATTGTGTGTGATGTTGATCACAATTTCATTCTGATGTTGAAGCCCTCCTTCAATATTTTCTTATTGTTAAAAGAATTTTGCTGCACATAAATATCATATTGGGTTATTGAAGAACCTTTTTTATTTAAATCCAATCAACAAATATTTGGGGTTTGTTGTCTAGCACTCTCCCTCAAAGATATATCTTTTAGCCAAAGAGGAGAACCACCTATCTAAAAACGAAGGATGATTAATGTCCTCACGAGGTTGTCGTTTTGGTCCTAACGGATTCAAGTGTCAATATTTTTGGTGACCATACTGGGGAATGATTTACTTTCAATATATTTGAGGAACCAAAAATCTCCATGGCTCAAAGTTTCGAGAAGAAGATTCAAGAAAATTGTTGCTTATTTAAGCATGGCTCACCTTTTTTGTAATTTAAAAAAAAAACGAGAAGCACCAAAGATTTGGGAGAATGAACTCCCTAACAACTCCATTGAAAAATTCCAAAACGAAGGGTTTCATTCATGTCATAATGCTTATTTATATTCTTTATTTGGCCCATCAATGGATTTGCAAGATTCGACAAAAGGGAAGAATTGTTCAAGAGGCTCACAGAGATAGACCTAGTAGGAGGTACTAAAGAAGTACAAGACCCTAAATTAATTCTCAACTCATTATTCCTAAAAAAGAAATAGTTTGACAAACAAGTTGATATTTTTAAAGGGTTATCACTTGAAATTTTTTATGGCATACTCAAATATAATGAAGACGACATAGACAATTGACTAGTGGACTACTCCGTGAAGAATCAAGATATTCAGAAAGAAGTACATGGTATTTCCCTTGATTTAAGATACTTGGAAGACGAGTTATTTAACATTAAAATCCAACATGAGATAAACGCCGCACCAATGAAATATTATATTGAACAATGGTTCAAAAAAGCAATCGACAAATTGACCAATGAGGGGCAAGAAATAGTTGAGACGGTTCTCTTAACCATTAATGAGGAAAATAAAAGGAAATAAAGAAGTAAGTGAAGACATGAGAGACCATCACAGTAAGTTTATGTTGATAACATATTTATTTATTTATTAGTTCTTTCATCGAGTTACTATGCTTCTTTGACTAGAATGGTTTAATCGAAGTATGATAACTTCTCATTTTCTTCTTTCCAATTCTTGTTGTTCTTTTACCGCCCACCATCCTCCTTATACAAGATTAATTCTTTTTTATATTTGCTTTATGGTCTGCGGGAGCCCCAATCCCAGTCTTAAGGACAAACAAATTTTAAATTTCAAAGAATATGTAATAGACTATATATTTTTTTAGAAATTTCAAGAGAGCTATTTCAGGATCAGTTTTGATTGTGCTTTGTAACTCTGAGTTTTGAGTATAAAGTATTTGAGATTGATTTATCATTATATTTATTTGAGCTTCCCATGTGTCCACTCTGTTAAAGTTATCTTATGCATGTGGATCATCTTCTTTTTATTTGATGTGATCACAAATGTTTAGTTTAACTATGATGGATGCGAGGAAATTTTTTCTATCTTTTTTAAATGTATGAAGTGTGCGGTTCCTAGTCATTTCTCAGGAACCTTCTTTAAAAAAAAAATAAAAAAATTCTTTCTTGTTATTTTTATATTTCTTTGATTACCATGACGAACTTCTGCAAACTCCCATATTTTGAATATTTAGAGTCCCAAGAAAATCTTAAAGAGGAGTACCACCTCTATAAAAACGTAGTGGGATTTGTATCCTCCTGAGGTTGCTATTTTGGTCCTAATGGATTCAAGCATCAAAACATTTGGTGACCATACTTGGGAATGAACTAAAATTTGGAATCTAGTTTCACTTTTTTTTTAAATATATGACTTTTCCCCAGGCTGATCAACCCCACCTAGAAATTGGATTGAATAATCAACAAAGCATCTTACATCAGCTATTTAATCTGGTAATAATGACAACCAAGACCCGAGAAGAATTAGAAATGTCTTATAAGATATTAGTGTGAGAATAAGAAAGAGAAGTCCTCCGAAGACAGAGGATAGACGAGTGACAAGACCGAAGAAACCAAAGCCTAGCTAGAGACACACAAGGATAAGGTCAGGATTGAAGCTGGACAAATACAAGGGACCCATTACTAGAAGTAAAAGTAGGAAAATATGTATTCTAAGAAGTGGAAATCATATTCCTGAAAACTCTCCATATATGGAAGAAAGAAATTAAAATCCACGAGAAGAACCTCATGAAGAGAGACGAGGTGGAAGAGGTGCTGCAAGAAATCATGAAAATCAAAGGAGAATAAGAGATTCCCCTTTAAATATTCTAGGTGAGCAACATGATCTCCCTGTTCTCCCTAAGGGTACCTTGAAGGAATTTTCTGGAGACGAAACAATCGATGCAAAGAGGCACCTTCACTTATTTCTTGATGTTTATAATTTTGATCGTGTTGAGTATGATGATGTGATGGTAAGGTTATTTATTCAAACCTTATCAGGAAGATCATATGAATGGCATACAACATTAACCAGTAGATCAATTCGCTTGTTTAATGACCTCGAAGCCGTGTTACTGACTATGTTCTCCCCTCCAATTTCTTATCATACCCTTCTCACCGATTTCACCCAAATTGGTTTGAGGAAGAATGAAAAAATATGATATTTTAATCTCAAGTTCAATAAAACCTTGAGTAAGATTCTAGAAGATAAAATACCTAATGACCCAATCATACTCAGTTTTTATAAGAATGTGATGCCCCCAAATGTGAAATATTCTATCAAAACATCCTAAATGGATACCTTGGAGGAAGAAATGACTAAATCCACTAAGATGGAATAAATTATGATTGAAACGGGTGCCGACCCCGACATTATACTGGGAAAAGTACAAAGGCAGGTGGGAGGATTAAGTATTGATAATAAAGGGGGCTCTAGTTTGAAAAATAACAAATAATGCAAGCCATGACTGACCCAAAATCAAACAATTGGAGGAGGCTTTTTCAAGGGAACCATACCATATGTGAAGGTAGATCCTATTGCAGCACAAGAAACCAAGTAAATAATTGAAATGTCACAAATGAATAGAACTATCAAGCAAATGTAGAGTGAGATAACCAGACTACGAAGGGGGGATACTTATGTAGAAAATCCAAGAATGTCGGTCCCATAGCTAAGAAGGAAATCTCCCCAATAAAACAGAGTGAGGTTTGAAAACATGGATAATCCGCAAAGACCAAGGGTTCCTAGGTAGCCAACCCCCATTGCAGTTGTTTTGGATGATGTATATGATGAGAAAATGGTTGAGCTAGAGAACTATTATTCACCTGATGAAAATTCTGAAACTGTACAGATGGATGAATGCGAGACATTCATGTATATATTTGAATAAGGCGACAATGACCCCAACTCACAAGAAAACGTTGCCTAGACAGGAGGATTTGTAAATAGATTCAAAAATAAAAATGATTCTAAAAAGGAAAACCAAAAGGATAAAGAAAAATCAAATGAGAAAGTAACGAATAGCGTTGAAAGTAAGAAGAAACACCTGATGTCAAACTCCACTCAGATGACATACAATTTTGTAGAGGAATTAAGTGAATTATGGACAACTCTTCCTTTTACTAAAGTGGTGAAAATTCCCCAACAAAGGGAGAAATACTCAAAGAAGGAGGTGATTTCATAATACCCCTTTAAATCTACCATAAATAGACTTTCAAATGCCCAATATTCCTATTGAAATTTTTTCTACATTTTTTGGGGATTCTTCAGAAGATGCAAGGAAACACTTGATTGATTTTAAAGGTACATGTTATGATTTCAACCTCACTGAAGACAATGTTACAAGTATATTATTCCTACAAACTCTACGAGAGGATTCTCTTGAATGGTATAGTTTATTAGTGCCTAACTCCATTATTAGCTAGGATGTTTTAGAAGATTCATTTGCAGAAAAGTTTATCCCAAAGGTGCATTCATATGTTTTTGCTGATATTTTAAATGTTGCTTCCTACCCACCATATTCCACATGGACACAAAAGGATGAAATGAATGATTCAAAAGAAGAATATCATAAAAAACTGTAAGATTTTTCTGAATCAAATCTTGTTGTTGAGAATGAAGGAAAGAATTCCAAAGACCAAGAAAAGGATATCAACATCTCATATACTCCACATGAAAAAGAAATTAAAAAGTCTCCACCAAATATGAAAGAATAATTCAGCCAAAATAAAGAAAAAATGGTGGAAGATTTTTTTTTTGAGAATAAAGAAGATAGCCATTGCATATAAGAAGAACATTGCAAAGACATCGTCAATGAAACAATAATCTTGAATGTGGAAAAATAAGAAAAAAAAATGTTTTCAAGAAATAAATTTCTCATTTGATTGAATATAGTAGCACTCTAGGGAAACCAAGATTATATTATATTGAATATTGGTTCGAAAGTATTGTCAGCCCGCCAACACAAACAAATATTCTGCACACATTGTTCGATCCCATTGTGGTACATTTTGGGCATGCTCCCGATTTTCATGCTCCTGATTTATTGGTAGCAACCCCAATATTTTTCTTACTTATGGAGCCCATTTCACAAGTCAATGGGATGCTCGAATGGCTCCATTGGAAGTCTGCCTATACCTAAGTTTCCCCTTTCTTTCAAGTATGTTAGGGTAGGTAGATCATGTATGTATATATTTTGTTTCTTCAGTTCAATTTTTCATAGTAAGGCAATCAAACTTGAAGGTAACTCCATGAAATAAGAAGAATTGAAGAATTCATTTTGAAGATGACTCCACAGCCCAAAGGAGAAGGTAGTTGGTCTTGAGACTCTTGTTTTCTCAACAACCCACATAGGGTCATTGTCTCGTAGTTGGAGCCAGTTGTTGATCAAAATTGGGTCACCTATATGTTCGCGCTCCTGGAATAATAAAAAAAATGATATTGGAAGATGGATATTTTTGAATTATTATATGTTCATTTCATATCCCTCAATATTAGCTTCTCCATGTCTTTCATAGAATCAAAATCAGAGTCTCTATGACCAAGATACGTATACTTCCGTCCATAAGTCCAATGGAGGTATTACAAGAAGAAATATGAAAAATGTTCTAAGTGACATGTTCTCTCCTCTCTTTTCCCTTCACTTCTATTCATTCTCTCATTTTATACTTGGTCATTTTTCCCATTGTCTCATTACTTTCATATTCCCCTTACCATTTTCCACACTTAGACATTTTTCCTTATTCCTTTCCACATTCACATTCATTTCCCTTTTCTTTTATTTTCCCATTTATTTTTATTTTCCTTCTAATTTCATTATCCCATTTTTACATTTCTTTCCTTTTCCCTTTTTCCTTTCCCAAATTTCACGTAATTCATTTATTTCTCATATATATATATATATGAGGAACATATCCAAGTGACACATGGAACTTTATTAACCAATGAGATATATCTACATGCCAGTTAAATGGATGGTGCCACATGGAAACTAATTAATGGAGACACGTGGCAGCATACAAAAAGTGACACATGATGTGATTTTATTGGATGACATATGACAAATTCTTATTGGCAGATATATAGAGTGATGACATGTGAAAACATTTGGTTGGGTGACTCATCATTGCTGACTAGGCATATTGGTGGTTGATTGGGCATGTAAAATTATTATTATATTCAACAATTTTCCAAGGGTCAAATCCCCCAAGCTCCATAGTCTCATCTCTTCTTTATTTCTTGTCAAGTGTATGTTACACTTGACATTATATACCACTAAGAATATTTTATTCTCATACATGCGGGATAATAATAATTGAGAAAATTTGAAATTCAATAAAGGAGGTCGAAATTAAATCAAGGGTCCACAATTACCAATCAAACTTGATCGACGGTGGTTGAGTCACGATATTGCAAAGACTATATCTTGAGATCCCAACCTCTGTTTGTAGAAAAAATTATACCATTAGAAAGGTATTTCGACATAAAATATGTTGGTATAGGTCTAAATAGATGAAAGTTGATACATTTTTCTTAGAAATTAAAATATCAGTCAACTGCATTTTTTAATGGGCTTGCATGGCAACTCAACTTCACGAGCTCATATATTGAGATCCAGACAACGGATTTGGATAAATTTTATATCGTTGGAACTTTAAGACAATGAAGATCACATTTGAAATGATTTCTATGCATAAATATTTTATTATCGTTCTGAGAGAATTAAAACACAACCATCCTCTTTTAAAGGGAAATTAATTAAATTTCAAAAAATAAAAGTTTAATTAAAACTTTTATTAAAAAAAGCAGAGGGACCCAATTTCAATATACTTTTATTATTGATGTGAATTAATTAATGATTAATTAATTAGGCATTAATTAAAGGAATTGTTTCAAGAAGAAACTTGAATGGGAATTTCTAGAAGGGAGAACCCTAACTACTTAATTAGTTAGAAAATATCTTCTTAAAAAGAGAAGAGAGGCTTCATCAAAAGGTCCAAGAATTAGTATTGTCAAAGGGGCAGGGAAAAATATCAGAGGAACAAGAAGGTAAAACCATGGATACACAATCAATCTTCTAATCAAAAGAAATAAATCTCCATCTTCTCCATTCTTTCTATTCTTTTACACCACTTCTCATAGTTCAATGCTTGAATATCAGAGTAGGGCACAAGGTTGGGTTGTTGAGTGTTCTTCTTATATTCTTCTAAGATATTTTATTATATGATCATGGAGTATTTTCAGCCACATACATGGTTGTAAAATTTTTTGTAATGAAGAACATATTTCATGAATAAAAATCCACAAAGAATTGTTCCGGGGTTGATCTTGATTGTATCTTGTAACTTTGAGTTGTAAGTATGAGATATTTGAGGTTGACATATCAATTTCTCTTTTATTACTAATTGCAGTACTCTGTTAAAATTCTTTGAGATGATCAAATCATTCTCTCCTATTTCTCAAGAAGAATATATAAATGTATTTATATACGATTAAGAAGTGTGTGTGTGATGTTGAACACAATTTCATTCTGATGTTGAAGACCACCTTCAATATTTTCTTATTTTAAAAATTCTTTTGTTGCACATTAAGATCATATTGGGTTATTGAAGAACCATTTTCATTTAAATCCAAGCAATAAATATTTGGTTTTTGTTTTCTAGCACTCTCCCTACTCCAAGATATTCAAAGATATATCTTTTAGCCAAAGAGGAGAACCACCTCTCTAAAAACGAAGGAGGACTAATGTCCTCATGAGGTTGTCATTTCGGTCCTGATGGATTCAAGTGTCAACATTTTTGGCAACCATACTGGGAAACGATTTATTTTCAAGATATTTGAGGAACCAAAAATCTTCGTGGCTCAAAGTTTCGAGAAGATTATTCAAGAAAATTGCTTCTTATTTTAAGCATGGCTCACATTTTTTGTAATTTAAAAAAAACGAGAAACACCAAATATTTGGGAGAATGAACTCCCTGGAAAATCCATTGAAATTTTTTAAAATGAAGGGTTTCATTCATTTCATAATGCTTCATTATATTCTTCATCAGACCCATCAATGGCTTTGCAAGATTCGACAAAAGGGAAGAACTGTTCAATAGGATCACGGAGATAGACATAGCAGTAGGTACTAACAAAGTACAAGACCCTAAATTAATTCTCAACTCATTGTTCCTAACAAAGAAACAATTTGATGAACAAGTTGAGTGTTTTAAAGGGTTATCAGTTGAGAATTTTTATGGTATACTCGAATATAATGAAGACAACATAGACAATTGGCTAGTGGACTACTACGTGAAGAATCAATATATTGAGGAAGAAATACATGGTATTTCCTTGATTTAGGAGACTTGGAAGGCGATTTATTTAACATTAAAATTTGGCATGAGATAAACATCGCACCAATGAAAAATTATATTGAAGAATGGTTCAAAAAGGCAATCGACAAATTGACCAATGAGGGGCAAGAAAAAATTGAGACGGTTCCCGTAACCGTTAATTAAGACAATAAAAGGACAATAGAAAGAAAGTGAAGACACGAGAGACCATCTTAGTAATTTTACGTTGATCACATCTTTCTTTCTTTATTAGTTCTTTCATCCAATTACTCCGCTTCTTTGACTAGAAAGTTTTAACCGAAGTCTGATAACTTCTCCTTTTCTTATTTCAAGGTCATGTTGTTCTTTTACCACCCACCATCCTCCTTCTAGAAGATTAATTATTGTTTATATTTTTTTATGGCCTGCGGGAGCCCCAATATCAATCTCAAGGACAAACACATTTTAAATTTCAAAGAATATGTAATAGACTATATATATTTTTAGAAATTTCAAGAGAGCTATTTTGGGATCAGTTTTGACTGTATTTTGTAACTCTGAGTTTTGAGTATAACATATTTGAGAATGATCTATCATTATATTTATTTTATCTTCCCATGTGTCCACTCTATTAAAGTTATCTTATGCATGCATATCATCTTCTTTTTATTTTATGTGATGAAAAATATTTAGTTTAACTCTGATGGATGTGAGGAAATTGTCTATAATTTTTAAATGTATGAAGTGTGTGGTTCCTGGTCATTTCTCAGGAACCTTCTTTAAAAAAGAAAAAAAAAACATTTTCTTTCTTGTTATTTTTATATTTCTTTGATTACCATGATGGAATTCTGCAAATTCCCATATTCTGAAGATTTAGAGTCCCAAGAAAATCTTAAAGAGGAGTACCGCCTCTATAAAAATGTAGGGGGATTTGTATCCTTGTGAGGTTGTCATTTCGGTCCTAACAGATTCAAGCGTCAACATAAGTATTGTTGATTATTAAAATTTAGTTGAAGTATTGTGACCAGACCTATAACGTCCTAACCTATTCCAGCCTATCCAAACCACTTGATTCATAATTAAAACCAAAACAATTATTGCAATAACTGAGGTGCCCTAGATTTTTCCTATAGGAGTCTAGTGCACACTTTAGCAATAACATCTTTTGGCGTCGTTGTCGGGGATGAAATTGAAATTTTTTTTCGTTGCCCAAATGATTTCATTGAGAATGGGATGTCGGAAAGGACAATTTTCTGTAGCAAGTTTTTTCCATATTGTGCTATCGAATCTACTATTTTTCTATAGCACAAATAAAATTTTGACATAGTAGCGTAGGTGATAAAATATTGTAAAGGGGTTTTTTCCATATTGTAACCATAGTATCTTTATTTTCAAAGAGGAAGATTGTCAGGTATGCGAGCATTCTCTTTAGGTGAGAGATTTGTCATAGAAGAGGAAGGTTGTCAGGCCCATGAGCATTCTCTCCAGGTGGGAGATTTGCTGTAAATTGTTCCCTGGTGTACTGGGAATTAATTGCAAGGCTCCGAAACTTCTTGTCTAACCTAATTATAGAAACCTAGAAGGAAAGTGGGGTAGCCGATGGATTGTTGAGCAGAGAAGGGGCACACTTCCTTGGGTGTAACGAGTGTGTGGGGAATCAGAGACTATAGACTAGTTGTAGTAGTGGTACCTTGGACTGAAAAATTATGTTTATTATCATACCCTAGCTTGGAATTAGGAACCCTTTTTGCTTGGTGGAGTTAAGCCCCAGCTAGGGAGTGACCTGTTGCTGAAAGTATATGATAAACAGAGTCTATGGTTGAGAGGAACGTCTGATTTATGTGTGTAGTTGATGACTTTTCATAAAATATAAGTGTCTTTATGTGCTTGTCTCATTTACTGCGTGCTTAATTATTTATGTTTAATATAGGTTTAATTATTGTATGTTCTTCCATATAAGTAATTGTTGTTATTATGTATAATGTTGCTTGCACATGTAAGTGTGGTGTTGATATTCAATATTTGTAGTCGTGCATGAGTATGCCAGTTGTTATTAGTTATTCTTGTTAATTTAACCTTATGATAATGGTCATGAGTCTCTAAGGTGAGGTAAGAATGGTCATGTGTGCAGGGAAACACTCTGTGCACATGTAGGATGGATTCTCCTATGCATGTAGGGAAGAAATTCATGTGCACAAGGAAATCAGAATTGGCATGTGACACATGAATGGTTGCACACACAATAGTGATCACATGTTCATATTGGATTATGCACACAGTTATGTTGTGTGCTTAATATGTTTGAGTGCACAGTTGTATTGAGTTAGTCAAAGGAGGAAAGTTTGGGTGGCACGACTCAACTTGGGGTTGAGCATGTTACTTCAAGTAATTCTTCGCAGACTAAGGTTATAGAGTATAATTTGTGCACTGGATTTTGGAGTAGTATTGTTTAGTAGTAAGATGAGGGATGTTACATTATGATATCAAAGAATTTTGTTAATGTTAGTAATAGAGAACGTTACATTATGGTATCGGAGCATTTTTCTAATGTTGCTAATGGGGAATGGTATCCGAGTAGTTTAGTAACGAGGATGTTACAATTTGGTATCAGGGAAATTTGGTAACTGGGATGTTACACCTCCAACCATCCTGCATGTTTCTTTCCCAAACATTGTTTTTACCCTTGCATTGTCAATTTTTCTTACAAAAATCAAATTTCTGGCCAATCCTGAGATGTGCAGAACACCAGGGAGTGTTATAATCCTTCCATCCATTGGATTCAACTTGAATTTAACTTGTCCTATGATTTTTCCTGTCAAGTCATCACCTCCATCATACCTTTCATATTTTCAAAACCACTCCCTATGAAGAGTCATATGAAAGGATGCACATGATTCAACCAACCATGCATCATGATATGCATGTGTGATTGAATAAGCCAAGTACACATCTCCTCCTTCTTCCGCATAGGTTTTTGTTTCTATAGAAGGTGCATCTTCAGATCCCTTCCCTCTCTCAACACTTTTGGATCTACATTGTTTCTTGTAGTTCCCTTCTTTTCCACATATCCAACATATTCTTACAAAATTTTCGGAATATTTAAATCTTCTTTTAGATTTAGATCACCCACTTGATTACTTACATCTATTTCTTTCCTAGGAGGATCCTCTTACAATTAAGAAATATGTTCTTTAGATTTCCATATCTTTGTGCCTCATCTACTCCAACAACAAGGATGAGACCACATCATTGAAAGTTATAGTTGAATTACTACCTATGGCCACAACCAAACTATCCCAAGAGTCTAGTAAAGAGCACAACAAACCTATACACTTATCTTCATAAGAAATATTAATATCAATAGATAATAAATGACTTAACATAGTATTGAAGGCATTCATATGATTTTTCACTGAGTCTCCATCTTTCATCCCGAGGTTATACAACTTATTCAACATTAATAATTTGTTAACCAAGGAATTAGACTGATACACAACCCCTAATTTATCCAATAATTCCTTGTTTGTAGCTTCCCCTAACACATTTAGTAATACTAAATGTGTGAGACACAACTAAATTGTTCTCTTTGACTTTCGATCCAAATTTTCCCATTCTTCTATTAATATTTTTGTAGGTGTAGTACCTATATCCATAATGATCCACTAATCTTTGTCCACCAACTTATCTTCCATATTGAGCTTCCACAGCTCAAAAGTTTTCCCATTAAATTTCCCGATCTCTATTTTTGAACTACTTGCCATTTCTTTTCACCTGAAGAATCGATACTGCAGATCTCCCACTTTTACAAAGTTTATCACAAACTCAAGTGAAACCCTTAGCCACAAAGGCGTCCACGAGAATCCAATAATTTATCTAATACCAAATGTATATTTTAACTTTACACAATTACTTACTTCAAATAAATTCTTAATAAAAACAAAAAATATACAATTTTTGTTGGCACAGGGGCAGACCTAGGGTTCAATGCTTCAACAATGCACCAACAAAACCCTAAATATCGACCCTTTCGACCACAACTACAAAGAAGATGAAGTCTCACCCGAGGTAGAGGCAGGGGTGAGTGCAGGACTTAGATGTATACAACCTATCTGGGACACAGATTTGTGATTACAACACCTTAACAAAGCACTTAGCAGTCATTATTCATCAGTATTTAACCTTAGTTCACAACGTAGATAAACCCTAATAATAGAGCATCACAGTATTCATCCAGATCTAATGTATTTAAGCACTAATCATATCAACACATATCAGATCTAACATTCATTCACATCACTAAGCACTGAGCTATCATATCATGTCTATATAAGCATACATTACTACACTAAGCATTAACCATATGAACAATAACAAAATCACAATGCACAAAGCAACCATAACACAGGATATACTTTGTTCACCCCCAGCCTGGGGCTATGTCCACCAACTCTTCTTCTCTTTATTATCTTCAGTCAGTCGTCTACATGCACAAAGCCACAAGATCCTACTCTGCATAGGAAAGGATATTTGCATGCACCTCGCTAGATCCTCCTTCCACGAGTTAGGTTATAACAAAAATCCCTCTTACAATCTACACAAGATTCTTACATCCACTTGCACTTAGCTCTGCAAGTTCTTAACACATAACATGCACAAAGAATTCACAACTATTCACACTTAGAACATTGGCCTTCACTCTTCCTTAACACCTATCATCACACCACACCGCTTACTCACATCGCCTAGATTTCTATTTATTCATTAAAAAGGGGCCTAAACATGGGTAAACCCATGGGCCGACATCCCCATACCCGTTACATAAGACCAAAACCCAAAAATCCATAAAAAGGGGCCGAGATTCTGCGATCTCTACTTTGACTTGTGCTTCGTCTTCAACATCCTGTCGAAGTCGAAAAATAGGTCAAGCCTAACCAAGGATCTCCAAAACTTGGTCAAGGGCCAATGATCCAGGGGATCAAATTTTGCTCAAAATTCAAAGTGCTTAGAATTGCTTCAAATCAAATGGGTGCGTAGGCCTCGTCGTCACGAACCCAACGCAATTTGAACGGGTTCAAACAGACATCAAATGAGTGAGATATTGCATTCTGTTCAATTTTCCAAACATGCAAAACTTTTCTGACTGTACAGTCTGTACAGTCCGTATAGATGATGACGTGGCAGGGTCATACATTGATGTGGTAGATGTTGAGTTGGCAAGGCTGTACACTGACGTGGCAGGTGCTGAGTTGGCAGACAAATGACAGTCATGAGGTCAAATCACTTATCGACACATGACACATTTTTTTGACAAGTTGGATGGTGCCACGTGGCCCAGACATGGGCTGCCACATGGCACCATGTTAAATGTGGTTGTTAAAATTATATGGAGTCCGTGGGGATCGAACCCCGGACCTCCCCCCATGGTGGAGCACCTTCGCATGGTATGGGTTACCAATAACCCACGTAATGTTTCTTATTATATATATGAATTCATATTTATTTCAATTTGAATTGTGGTATAGTTTGGGCACGGTCTGGGCTGGGGCTTAGCCCCAACCCCCACTCCTATGCGATTAACCATGTGACCACACCATAAGGATTTGTGCACATGTTTCAAATGGTTTCAAACCCCGCACGCCTGGACACATGTCACGACCACATCCAATATTGGAACTTAGCCCCTTTTGTGCACGGGAGATGTGGTCATGGCCCATGTGTTCAACGCCTCTGCGGTTAGGGGGCTAGGTTCCCTAACCGTTCTATAGTTGCGCATGTTTTTTAGTTATGTGTGTGGTGTTGGGTTTAAGCACAGAAAAATGCATAGAGGCTAGGTTGGACACACAGAGGTGCATTTTGGCGAACTAGAGACAACAAGTTTGAAGGGGAAACTTCCAGGAAGCCTATCTTCTTCAATTTTTGGCCAAATCAGGTGTCGAAAAAGCTCAGCTAGGGGTTTTTGGACGTTATGAAGCCATTGGAGCCATCTATTTGTCATTTTGATCATTGTAAAGAAATTTTTTTAGCACTTTGAGCAAATAATATAAAAGATCCATTGGAAGCTGGACCAGGAGATGTAGCCCAAGAGAGGGGTGAACTCCTTTATCATTTGTTGTGTTATGTGTTTACTATTCATTGTTATTTGTTGGTTATTATCTGCATCTTGAATGTGTAATTTTCTCTAAAATTTGTGTTTGCAAACCGATCCTTTTGCATAAGCACACTTAACTAAAACTTTGCAAAATATTTCAAGAATAGAAGCCTTTATCATTTTTAGATCAAGTTGGTATCAGAGCATAGGTTTTTGAAGGCTTGATTATTTTCAAGTGTTTGTTTTCTGATGATGACAAGGTTGAAACTCACAAGAGGAGAAGGTCAACTTGTAGAGCCAAGTTCTCATCCTTCAAGAAGAAAGACTATACTATCACCTCAAGCTTCAAGGAGGCATTCGCCAAGTATGGCTCATGAAGAGAGTCATGAAAATTTTCCTACAGAAGATGAAGATCTCAGAAAGGATTTCATGGATATGAGAGAAATGATGAAAGTCTTGATGGAAGAAAGGAATTCAAGGTTGCAAGGTGAAGGCTCCAACCCTTCAAAGAACAAGGGAGACAGTGGTGATAAAACTCCAAAAGGAAATGGAGGGAATGGTGATACTCCACCTCCCTCACCTCCATATTACACTTCTTCTACCAGTTCACAACCTCTTCCAAATTCTCCAAGGGGACATGGTAAAATTCCTCCACAAATTCCTTTGTTAAATCTTGATATTAAATTTGAATTGCCAATGTACAATGGAGAGGTAAATGCTAAGAAATTAGATAACTGGATTCGTCGGATTGAGGTGTATTGTAGGATACAAAGAATTCAAGATGATGAAACTAAGATTCATATTTCTTCTTTAAGATTGGATAGTGCAGCACTCATTTGGTGGGAAGCCAAGACTCAAGAGGACATGAANAAACATGGTAAAATTTTAACCTCTTGGAATGATTTCATTGTTGCAATTAAAAAGCAATTTTATCCATTAGCATATATGCAGAAAGCTATTATGGATTGGCAAAATTTTAGACAAGCTAAAGGGAAAAATGTGCAAAGCATTACTCAATAATTTAGGAGAAGAGATTTGGTTTTGGGAGTAGATTTATCTTCTCAAGAAACTTTACTCAAATACATTGGAGCTTTACATAGTTACTTGAGACATACAATACTCATGTTTAACCTTTCAAATCTAGATGAAGTTTGTGTTCAGGAAACTCATTTGGAAGCAAGAGGGAGGAATGAAACTCATGAGGGAAACAAGAAGCCTTTCATTCATGGAGACAAGGGAAAGAGGAAGTTAAAGGGAAATGGAAAAAATAATGCTTCTGTTAAGAAAGAGGGAGAAAAATTTACATGCAAACATTGTTCAAAGGATGTCCATGATGAAGACCATTGTTGGAAACTTCATCCTGAAAAAAGACCCAAAAAGTTCGGCAACAAAGGGAAGCCAAAGACTGCTACAACCATACAACATGATTTAGGTTCTGATTCAGGTGATGAAACAAAAATTACAGCCATGGGTTATCAAGTTAAGGGTTCTATTGCAAGTACTAGTTCTTCAAGTAGTAGTAATCTCAATGAAACTCGATAAGAAAAGGAAAGAATAGAAATTTTTCACATAAGGGTTGTTTCAAAGAATACCAAGACAGATACTCTTTTTGATACTGGATCTTAAGCAAACCTTATATCTGAAGACACTGTCAAGAAATTAAATTTGGAAACTATTCCACATCCTAAACCATACCCTCTAGGTTGGATATGTGACAAT
Organism: Picea engelmannii; assembly: GCA_009831015.1. Lineage (NCBI taxonomy): Eukaryota > Viridiplantae > Streptophyta > Pinopsida > Pinales > Pinaceae > Picea > Picea engelmannii. The sequence continues at coordinate 84,867 of ML791193.1, forward strand.
GCTAAATTGCAGGTGACAAGAAGGTGTAGACTTAGGTTTGCCATCATTGCAAATTTTATAGATGAGGTAGAGCTTGATGTTATTCCTTTGGATATCTGTGGTATTTTTTTGGGAAGCCCATACTTATATGATAGGAGAGCCATCTTTCATCATCATGAGAACAAGTATCACTTGTTTAAAAATGGAGTTGAGTATATTGTTGGAGCACATACAAAGAAGATGAATTTGTCACTTGTAAATGTGGGACAAATGAAGAGATTAGTAAATGCTAGTAAGAATTTTGTTCTCTTGATGATTAAACCCAAAGATAATGTTGAAAAAGAAGTTTTCCAAGGTTGTGATGCAAAGTTGAAATCTGATCTATATGAGGTTGTTAACCAATATGATGAGTGTTGGACAACTGAGAGGTGGGGGGGTGTGAATAAGTTGTTACTGAGCTTAAACAATTATGCTGCTTTTAAAAACTCTTTGCAGAGACACTAAATGATGATCACAATAATGCAGAGAAATAAACACAGGCACTTTCAACATCAGTCACATATATGAGAAACACAGAGACAGATATTTTCCAAGGAAACCCATACAGGGTAAAAACATCTTTTTCTTTATATGATAAATAATAATTACATTCTTTACATTATCATACTTATGAGCACCAACTCATAATGAGGCTACAACCTCTGTTTAGAAAGCTGCAACTTGCTGAGAGCACCAACTCTCTGTTTTCTCTAGCACCAACTAGAAGAAAGCACCGACTCCCTGGTTTCTCTAGCACCAACTAGAAGGAAGCACCAACTCCCTGTGTTCAAGCACCCACCTGAACCTTTGAGGACACCAGTCCTCCCTATATCCTCCCAACCACCCTAAAATGTAAATCTTTGCTATGAATTTATTACAGTGATATGATGTTCGACGATGGCTTACCTGACTTATCACTGTTCTGCTCCATTTCGTTGCTCTGTCTGACTCATTGCCTTTCTGCTCAGATCACTTGCGCTGTCTGTTCTTCTGCCTTTTAAGCTCTGTGCGCCATACCCATTCACTACACAGATCCTCTTCCCTTGAATTCAGCTACTGTACTCTCTTTCTTCTTCACACATGAATCACCTTCACCAGCTACAATCACTGCCAACTCCAATAGCAACGAAAATGCCCAACTCTTCTCTGTACTGTGTATTTATAGCTTTTATGCACCTTGTGCATGCAATGTTCACGATTCCTCTGCATGATCCAAACGTGCCAATCTCCTCCACCTCTAGAGTGTTCTGCGTGATCATCATCGTCACTCTTCAGCTTCTTTGGCCGTTTTCCCAAGTGTCTTCTAGTCCTCTGGCTGAAACTATTAGTGGTTTCTGGCGGTTTCACTGGTGCATGCAATAGTAGCCCTATGATCAATACTTGATCCAACGGTTCAGATCCAATCGAGATTTCATATATCGCGATTTCGACACTCTTGGCGTTCATAGTTTTAGTCACTTACAAATCCCGATCCCCAAAACTCCGATATGGAGCTTATCCGGACTGACTCCTTCTCTTCTCGTGACCAAGGGCTGTGACCACAAATTCTGCTTTGTTTCTTTTGTCTCTCCATATTGTGATTCGTGAAACTCCGACACGGAGTTGAACCAACGGTCCAGATATGAACTTGTTTTAGTGGCCACGATTGGATCGTGATATCGCACATCGCGAAATCGGGATTCTTGTTGTATTGAGTTCTTTCCATTTTGAATTTGCGATCCCCGAAACTCCGATACGGGCTGTGATCAACGGTCCTGATCAACACTTGATTTGATGGCTCAGATCATTTCACGATTTTTCATATCGCAAAATCGACATTCTTGATGGAATGAGTTCTTTGCCTCTCGAATTCATGATCCGCGAAACTCCGATACAGACTTGAATCAATGGTCCAGATGCGATCTTTATTCAGCGGCTGCGATTAAATCACGAAATCGCTCATCGCTCATCGCTCATCGCGAAATCGACATTCCTGATGTCAAGTGGCTTTGTCATTTCAAAGTCCCGATCCCCGACGCTTCTCCATTGACTGGAATCAACGGTTCAGATTTAACCTTAATCTGACGGCTCAGATTACATCACGATATCCCATATCACGAAATCGGCATTCTTGATGTCAAGTGACTTTGTCATTTCAAAGTCCCGATCCCCGATATTCTGCTGACATCACACGTGGTTTGACACATGTTAAATACTGCCAAGTGTCACTTTGATTCGTGACTTACATGTGCTTGAAGTGTTGAATCTGCCTGACACCTGTCATTACCTGGTTGTGCCACGTGTCCCTAGCTGACTTGGTCTGCTTTCATGAGTTGGATCGATGGTCTAGATCACATGTTGATCTGACGGTTCAGGTTCAGTCGAGATTTCTTTCATCGCGATTTCGGGGTTTCTGTTGCAATTGTTCACGGGACTCGTGAAACTCCGATTCCCGATTCTCCGATGAAGCCTCCTGTCGAGCTTCTCCCGGTGGCACCCGATCGCTGCCATGCGTCCTTCCAAATGGATGGTCTTGATCATGTCGGGATTTCGAGACTTTCAATGTCCCGATTCTTATGACCTTTAGAACTCCGATCTCCCGATGGCTGATATCCCAATGACAACTCCTCGTGTCGGGACTTCTCTTATTTCTCCCGAGGATTATCTCCCTCGCAGCTTCTGCAGATCTGACGGATGTCAGACTTTCAGGAAATTTGAATGGGATGCAACGGCTATGGATCGATGTCTTCCTTCTCCTCTGCAAACTCCTGTATGTTGAGCTTCGCCTTTGCTGAGTGCATTTTCCTCAACGCTGTTCCTTCTGAGATTTCACGTTCGAATCCCCAAGGGATTTTATCCTTCTTATCCTTCCATCTCCACTGTTGTACTTGCCATCAATGACAAGCATACGCGACTTGGTAAACATTTGCCAACAATCTCCCCCTTTGGCATTGATGGAAACTACAACACCCGAATTCTTTTCTCCCCCTTTGACATCAATGTCAAGGAAGAGACATGCTCCCCCTGAGCTATTGCAGTAAATGTAGGAGGGATTAGATAATCAAACAATACAAATCTCCCCCTAACAAGATGGACTCTTTTAGGTGTGAAACGAAATGACACCCAGCTTCGGTCTAAGATATTCAAACGATGTCTTGGATAGGGGCTTAGTAAAGATGTATGCAATTTGTTATGCAGTGGGAATGTAATGGACCTGAACAGTCTGATTGGTGACCTCTAAGTCCACAAGTGTCTAAATCATCCATAATACCTGTGTGCAGCAGGTAGTAGCAACAATGTACTCTTCCTCTGTGGTTGATAATTAAATGGAACCTTGTTTTTTACTGAGCCAGGTTACTAAGGAGTTACCCAAGAAGAATTCTCCTCCACTTGTTCTTTTTCTCTCATCAACACAATTTTCCCAATCTGCATCTGAATAAGCAGTCAACTGAAGACTTTGATTTCTGGGATACCACAGACTGTAAGTCATTGTTTCTTTTAAGTACCTAAATATTCTTTTGACAGCTTGCAAATGAATCTGTTTAGGTGCAGCCTGATATCTTCCTACCATTCCGACAACATGCATTATGTCTGGGCGAGATGCTGTGATGTACAACAGGCTTCCTATCATTGATCGATATG
>ML791193.1:100438-123672 GCA_009831015.1 Picea engelmannii
AAATGTACGCAGTTGTCAATGTTGAGAATTTGAAATTGTATGAGCCTCCTTTGATTAATGATCAAGGAGAGCATGTTCAGATTCCTTCTATAGATGATTTCTCCCCAGAATATCTTACAGAACTGCATGAAGACACAATCCTTGATAGGAGGATGAGGATTTCAAAACGGGGAAATGTGGAATATCTTCGAATTGGTCTTAAAGGCACAAATCCAAGAAAATCCAAGTGGATTGAGGTTGGAAAGGTGAGGGAACTATACCCTCATCTTCAGATAGACTGAAAGTAGACTTTCGGAGGTCCAAAAAATTTCCAATGGGGAGGTGTGATCTAGGGGATCAAATTTTGCTCAAAATTCAAAGTGCTCAGAATCGCTTCAAATCGAACGGTTGCGTATGCATTGTCATCACGAACCCAACGCAATTCAAACAGGTTCAAATGGACATTGGATGAGTGAGATATCACGTTCTGTTCAATTTGCCAAACAGGCAAAAATTTGCTGACTATACAATCCGTACAGATGATGACGTGGCAGGGCCATACACTGACATGGCAGGTGCTGAGTTGGCAAGGCCGTATGCTGATGTGGTAGGTACTGAGTTGGTAGACAGTTGGTAGTCATGAGGTCAAATCACTTATCGACATGTGGCACATTTTTTTGACAAGTTGGATGGTGCCACGTGGCCCAAACATGGGCTGCCACGTGGCACCGTGTTAAATGTGGTTGTTAAAATTATATGGAGTCTGTGGGGATCGAAATATGGACCTCCCCCCATGGTGGAGCGCTTTCGCATGGTATGGGTTACCAATAACCCATGCAATGTTTCTTATTATATATATGAATTCATATTTATTTCAATTTGAATTGTGGTATAGTTTGGGCGTGGTTCGGGCTGGGGCTTAGCCCCAACCCCCACTCCTATGAGATTAACCATGTGACCACACCATAAGGATTTGCACGCGCATTTCAAATGGTTTCAAACCCCGCGTGCCTAGACACATGTCACGACCACATCCAATCTTGGAACTTAGCCCCTTTTGTGCGTGGGAGACATGGTCACATGGCCCATGCGCTCAACGCCTCTGCGGTTAGGGGGCTAGGTTCCCTAATCGTTCTATAGTTGCATGTGTTTTGCAGTTATGTGTGTGGTTTTGGGTTAAAGCATAGAAAAATGCGCAGAGGCTAGGTTGGACACAGAGGTGCATTTTGGCGAACCAGAGACAACAAGTTTGAAGGGGAAACTTCCAGGAAGCCTATCTTCTTCAATTTGTGGCCAAATCAGGTGTCGAAAAAGCCCAGCTAGGGGTTTTTTGACGTTCTGAAGCCATTGGAGCCATCTATTTGGAATTTTGAGAATTGTAAAGCACATATTTTATCACTTTGAGAAAATAATATAAAATATCCATTGGAAGCTGGACCAAGAGATGTCGCCCAAGAGAGGGGTGAACTCCTTTATCATTTGATGTGTTATGTGTTTACTGTTCACTGTTATTTGCTGGTTATTATCTGCATCTTGAATGTGTAATTTTCTCTAAAATTTCTGTTTGCAAATTGATCCTTTTGCATAAGCACACTTAACTAAAACTTTGCAAAATATTTCAAGAATACAAGCCTTTATCATTTTTAGATCAACCAACAGGCCCCCAACACTCACCTGTGACTCGTCTCGAGTCACTCTGCTTTGGTTAATTCTGCCTCAAAATCCTCAATCTTAGCTCAAGTTGCTTCGACCTGTTGTTGTGCCAAGGTCTCCTGCTCGACAAACTCCTGAAGAACTGCCTCGTTCACCGGTGCTTCCAAGCGTTTCTCAACTGTGGTGACTACTTTCTCTAGTTATGCTCCTCATCCTTCAATCTCCTCAAATAGCTTACAAGAATCATCCTGGATTGGCTAGAGCCTCTGAATCACTTCCATGAATTTGCTTTGTATGGCGTGGACTTGTTTTTGAACAATGCGGTGTTCTTGTGATCTTTTCATTATTTCAACTGCAGACAAGAGCTTCAACTGTGCCTGTACCGTTGCTTCTTGTTGATTTTCTTCATGGAGTTGGGACTTCAGAGTCTTTAGTTCAGGATCCTCAGTAAGTCATTCATAATTCTGTGCACTACGATCATTGAGTTGTTTACATTCCATGGTGAAGGTCTTCATTCTCTTAACTGCGCTTCGAGAAGTTGCTTCTCTTTGATCTCACACGTCCTACAGAGTGTTTGGAACTAACTAAAGCTCTAGATCTGTTATTCTCTGTTGAAGCTAATGAATGGCTTTAGCGAGCTTCGCTACTTGATGCTCGACTGGGTCTTCCTCTTTTTTCTCTAAGGCCATCACACAGCGGAGTGCTCTGTTGATTGCTTCTTTTACTCCAACCTGCTTGGCAAGAAACTGTTCCTTCTCTCGTTGGATATGTACTCTCTCTTCTTCAAATTTTGACTGGAGGGTAGCCTTCTCTTTCTGCGCAATCCTATGTTGCTCTATCACCACTTCTTGTGCTTGTTTTAGGGCCACTGTGGCATGCTCCTTTTCTTCTTGGGCGCGGTGAAGGTGAGCTTCGGTCGCATCGGCTATTCTACGGAGTTGGGTAGGCTTGTCTCCCAAATATGGTTCTTTTGATGGCAGGGGCATAGTGGAAACTGCGCGGATGGAGTGAAGGGATTGTTGAACTCCTCTCAGCTCTGTATTAATTCTATCATACAAGACTTCTTTTTTGTCTTCGTTGTTCTGCAAAATGTCCTGCGAGGCATTTGATACACCTGTGATGATGAATTCGAAGTCATCGAGTGTGAGCATAGTCTGCAACTTGGTATTACTATCTATGTATTTCTTCCGCGAGGTAGGTTTCGGGGGAGAAACCTTTCTTTTCTTAGATGGATCAGTCTCATCAACGGGATCCCTAGGCAGCATTACTTCACCTTGCTTTTGTTGATCTTCTTTCCCATTGTTCTCTTCTTTATCTACTTCATTGTTACCTCCTCCTTTGGGTGATTCTGATGTAGTTTCTTCTGATGCACTGCTCAGGTTCTATACCTCTTCTTCCTTCTGCTAGTTCTAGGTGTGTCCTGTTCTTTATGAGTGGCCTGCAGGCTTTTGATTAGTTCGATATCGGACAATTATGCAGGGTCAACAGGGATAAGGAGCTCTGTAGGCCAGTCCTTAGTTATCTCTTCTATTTCCTCTTCTGTGAGCTTATAGTATGACTAAAGTTCTTCTTTACTCTCGTCTGCATGTGCAGTGATACAAGTAAAATGTCGATCTGCACGAAACTTCATAAGGGGCCTGAATCGATGTAGAGTTTTTGGTGTCAGACAAGGGACAACTTCGATGGCCCTCTTTAACTGGAGATAGTAGGTATGGAATACTACACTTGACTGCCACTGTTTTCCCATATTGCTTGAATACCAGGGCATGGTGAAATTCGCAGCGAGTGGCTCGAACAACTCAATGTAGGGGAATGTCACATATTACGACATCTCCCAAGATGTAAACGCGATGAGGATCAGGAGCCAGCTAAAGTGGAACTCATAGCCCTGATCCTGAGCTTTGCAGAAATCCAATTCTAACTGGTTGACTAAGTACTTTACCCAATTCATCTGTAGTCCTTTTACGCATTTTCCAGCGAGGTCAACAATGAACCCTGTGACCTATGTACATTTGTTCTTTCTCACTAGCTTCCCTACGATCAGCTGGCAAGCTAGGCACATTGCACCATTCTAGATGGAGGCTACCTTGTAGCCTCGCATCCCCTTTTATACATCACCATAGGTCTCTTTAATCCTCTGTTCCAGGGTGCGATTTGGAGTCTTCCCAGCAATGAAACCATTTGTTGGCACATGGGCAGACCCAGGGTTCAACACTTTAATAGCGCACCAAAAAAACCCTAACTACCAACCCTTTCGGCAACACCTGTGAAGCAGATGAAGTCTCACCTGAGGTAGAGGCATGGGTGGTTGTAGGACTTAGATGTCTGCAACCTAGTTGGGACAAAGATATGCGATTACAACACCTTAATAGAGCACTTAGTAGTCATTATTCATCAATATTTAACCTTAGTTCACAACACAGATAAACCCTAATAATAGAGCATCACAGTATTCATCCAGATCTAATGTATTTAATCACTAAGCATATCGACACAGATCAGATCTAACATTCATTCACATCACTAAGCACTAAGCTATCATATCATGTCTATCTAAGCATACATTACTACACTAAGCATTAACCATATGAACAATAAAAAAATCACAATGCACAAAGAAACCATAACACAGGATATATGTGGTTCACCCCTAGCTTGGGGCTATGTCAACCAACTCTTCTTCTCTTTATTATCTTCAGTCAGTCGTTTACATGCACAAAGCCACAAGATCCTACTCTGCATAGGACAAGAGATCTGCGCGCACCTCACCGGATCCTCCTTCCCCGAGTTAGATTACAACACAAAGCCCTCTTACAATCTACACAAGATTCTTACATCCACTTTCACTTAGCTCTGCAAGTTCTTAACACATAGCATGCACAAAGCATTCACAACTATTCACACTTAGCACATTGGCCTTCACTTGCCCTTAGCATCTAGAATCACACCACACTGCTTACTTACATCTCCTAGATTTCTATTTATACATTACAAGGGGGACTAAACATGGGTAAACCCATGGGCCGACATCCCCATACCTGTTATATAAGCCCAAAACCCAAAAATCCCTAAAAAGGGGCTGAGATTCCATGATCTCTGCTTCAACTTGCGCTCCACCTTCGACAGCTTGTCGAATTCCCAAAATAGGTTAAACCTGACCAAGGATCTCCAAAACTTGGTCAAGGGCCAACAATTTCACACACACACACACACACACACATTACACAGAGATTTTACCCTAGAAACCCAAACCGGGAAAACCAACAACCTGTTTAGAGCCGCACCCCTAACTCTTTATTCATTATATATCCTCATTGTTTACAATATAATATATATAAGATCCCGTGGCATCCAAAACCACTAATCCATTGACCCAGATTAATCAACAACCCTAATTCCTTAACCATAATTAGAAAACCATCGGTGAAAAGCATGTGTTAAAAAACCACTAAAAAACAGACGCAAAAACCACCAAAAAATTTTGATCATGAAAATAATATAACACATACCCAAAACTTAGGACTTGCCCATTTTAATTGTTTATTTTTCACTTCCAAATTTATTGGCCTTCTTAAACTTGACTTGATAGGGTGGAGTCAAATTTTTATGTGAATTACTCTTTTATGACTTGAATAAGACCGACGACCTTAGGACTATGAAACATTCCCAACTATCCAATGATAAACCAATTTAGATAAATAATACTACCCCCCTCTCAACCACAAAGGTCGTTCCCAATCTTAAAAATTTAATGTTGGTGAGTGTCAACTCTAGGTCTATGAATTGTCATAGGCTTGACCATCACTATTTTTTAGTGACTTCGCCAACTACAAAATATAGTGGTTTTACCAACTTTAAGATTCAGTGATTGGGTTGACTTGGATAAATGTTGATGTAGGTGATCTTGAAACTTATGACTTGACTAACTTGGTTAACTACAAGGTTGAACCTTATTATATGAAAAGATAATGAAAAAAAATCCATGGCACAATACTCTTCTTATGAAGTGGTGCATATATTATGTTGATGTAGTGAAATATTTTAGGCATGTACCATTCACCCACCCCTTTTAGAGCTTTGCATACAGTTGGTCCAATTGGAAAACTCCTGATGAACAATTGTTTTATTAAAAAGTAGATAAAAAATAGATCAAGACAATGCATTTATAATTTACCTAGATTCTTGATGTATTTGTTGTTGTACAACAATACAAAATTCCCTTCATCAAAGGTTTTATGTTTGATGTGGAAATCATGCCAAGCCTTATCTTAGTCTTTTTTCACTATTTGATGGTACTGGTCAATAAATATGTCTTCTTAAAGTTGTAAAAACCCTTGTAGACTATCTTGGATGTATTTTTCTTCGGTCAATTTTATGGAATTTGTGATTAAGAGACTAGGAGAGAAATTCAACAAGTAACAATACGTTTTTTCCATATACTAAGCTAAAGGGGGTATGTCTTGCATGTTTCTTGATATTCATTTGATATTCCCATAGAACTACTAATATACACCTATCCTAGTCATGTTTTCTTATGACACAAACCTTTGTCAACCCATTTTTTAGGATTTTATTAAATTCCTTACCATTCCATTGGCTTATGGATGGTAGTGACTAYTCATATGGTGATGTATCRAGAATTCCTTTGTTAACATCACAATTGTYTTTCTTAAGAAGTGTCACCCTTTATYACTTATTGGGTTATGTGGGCATCCAARCCTTTCAATTTACATGTTTTTAAATATAAACCTAGCTTTTATATCTACTAAAGAGTCTATGGTTGGTGCARATTCTACCCATTATGTGAGGTASTCAATGGTTGTGATGATGTATGTTTCTWCTTAGTGGCTAGTAAGGAGATTAATGGGTTGAWTGAAATCAATAACCCATTTCTCAAGTTGAATATATACCAAGGGTGTAGTGAAATTTAATCCCTTCATGATGGTTTCCTTACCTATTCACATACATCATAATGTTYRACATAGTCCTTGGTTTTTTCAAACATTGTTTGCTACTAGATTCCATCCTATAGGATATTGCAAGTGGTGGATTTCCCTCCATAGTTTCCTCATGCGACTCCACTATGGAATTTAAAAAGAATGTCCAAGAATTCATGTAATATATGTAGAGTTAGATAATCCCATCCATTCCTAGGTTTTGAATCCTTGACCTATAGTCAATTGGTAGTTTTTTTCTCTATAAACCATTTTTTTCTTCTACATGTTTGTGAAGTTGTTAATATCAACTAGTCTAGTGGTGGGGAAGATAGTAATGTATTCTAGGTATTTAGGTACGTCCTCTAATATAAATAGGTCAGTGTCTATAATTTGGTCATTTTTGGATCCTCCCAATTTGCTAGACTTTATTCTAGATAGATTATCAGGGCCCACATTATGTTGCATTGGGTTTAATACTACCTCAAAGATGAACTCTTGGATCAAGAGTAACCATTTGAAATTTTTTCCTTCAAGTATACCCTTGTTTACCAATTATTTCAACATTGAATGATTCATGTAGAATTTTAAGTGGCCTCCCAACATATTGTGTCTAAAATTTTGTAGTGCATACACCATCACAAGACCTTCGCATTTTATTACGGTGTAATTGCATTCAATGTGGGAGATATTGTGATTGGAAATGTAAATTGGATGGTAAATCTTCCATTTTAGTTGTTCTAGTGCTACTCCTAGTATTATCCCTGAAGCATCCACATGAACATTGAACTCAATTACCCCATATAGGAAAAAAATAATTTGGTCACTTACCATTTTTTCTTAAGTGTGTCGAAAGATGCAAGGTGCTCTTGTGTCCATTTGAATTCTTCTTACCTTTTCAATAATCTCTCCATGGGTTATTTTTTCAAGGCACCATTCCTGATGATCCTTCTAGAATATCTCATATACCCTAATGTTGATCTTAATGTTTGGATGTTGTCTAAATGATGCAGGTTTTCACTTACTTGAATATTTTCTTGATCAACCAAATTCCATCCTAATAGATGACATGCCTAAGTATAACCCAAAACAATCTGCATAGTATGCACTTATTTAAGTTAAGAAATATTTATATTTGTAAGAATTTTTCGACCAGAAGTCACAAAATGGAAACATATTCCTTGAGTAACCCATAGGTGGTACAATCGTTTAGATACACTTTTAGTATTTTATGTATGTAGTCTCTGAATGTTGGGATGACTATCATGGAAAACTATGTTGGGGAATTCTTCAACCCAAATGACATCACATTATAAGCATACTATATCCATTATATTTTGAAGGTTATTTTCTTCTTGTCTTCTTCAACAACATGAACCTAGTGATATCCCATGAACCCATCTATGAATGAATGTGCCTCTTTACTTGTGACATGGTCCAATAATTTATCATTTAAATGCGTAGGAAATGGGTCATGAACATGCATTTCATTGAACCCTTTAAATACTACATAGGAATTGATTTTTCCCATTCCAATCTTCTTGTCCTAGATACTAACTAGGCTTATTTAGTCAGATTATTTTATTAGGAATATCAAGTTAGTTGTGAGCACCTTAGAATTTTCTTCCGTTTTTTTTATTGATGCATGGGTTAAGCCTACATGGTCTCTTTTTTAGGGGATTCACATTTGGTTTAAGCTCTATCTTTATCTACCTTTACCCACCTTCGATTCATTTCAATTTTGTGAAAATTTGAGGGAGGATATATTGAAATTCATTTATCAATGCTTATAATAATAAGATCTCCATTATGTTGTGAAGGTTGTTTTCTTTATTTATTCTTCAACGCCATGTACTTAGTTATAACCCAAGAACTTGTTTGTGAATGGGTATACCTATTTAACTACAATATAGTCAAGTAATTCATCCCTGAAAGGTGTGGGAAATGGGTCATGAACACAAGTTGCCTTCAACCCTTTGAAGTCTATATAAACCATTGTTATCACACAAATTGTAGGTTGGGAAAATCCTGACCCAATCCACGAGATCACGATAATTGTGGGAGATTCTACCCACTGTCACCTTAGATAAACCCTCCCCTTGCTTTAGTGAAGGAGAAATACTACATAAGGGGGGAATCCTGGGTGACCCTAGGGGAAATGAGATGGAAAGTGGCGTTATGGAAGTGATACCCCTATAGGTAAAACTACTAAATGGAAATTTTCTTGGAAACAAGTCTCATAGATGGTTAATGGTTTCCAAGTGCTTAGGTACCTACGGAAGATAGTTGTACCTACCTGAGACACAATAAGAGATAAGTATACAAGCTCAAAGATTAAGTGGACAAGCAAGTTAAGCTTGATGTCCCAAACTACAACAGTCAACACGAGTATATATCAGCAAGGAATAAATATAATTACTGCATATTTAACCACTCAAAGAATCAAATATTTATTGATAAATGAAGCATAAAACAAGTAGATTAGATCCCAATACTTTAGCACAAACTTTAGTGGTATTAGAGGGTTGTTGTATGAAGTTTTCATAGTATTTTTGCAAAAACCAAGTGGATGTAGAAAATATTTACTACAGAAGCAAGTTTCAACCATGAGAACAAGCAAGTAATCCGACCAAAAGTTCACGAATTAGCAGTAGAATGATAGTAATGGCTTACTAGCAAATTTCCATGGTTGAAAAGAGAGAAAAAGTAAAAGTTATAAGAGTAAAGTATGTATTTTATTTTGCAGTTATTTTTTTTTTTAGGAGAAACATTTCATCTTTCTCAATACCTCTTTGGGAAAGCATCTGGAAGGTTATGATTTGGATTTTATCTTTTGTCAGTGACATTCCCTTTGGGCCTTCAACCCCTTATTCCCATGAAATGAGGGACAATCCCTTCTTGGGTCAGTACACCTAAAAATATCAAAAGATAGGGAGATGAGAGGATTCGGTGTGGAAAATGATAAGTACGATTGGGAATGGAACGATGAATTGTCAAGGGGACCTCCTAGTATCAAACCCATCCCTAAGGGTGACCACTTACTAGGACACAATGTCAACCACCAAGGTGAAACAAGGAAAAGAGCATAATTTCCAAGCAAATGCTACATAATTAAAATAAGTTCAAAATGCAACATACTCAAAATTCCTCAAATATTAAAATGACACTTGCCACAATACCTGACGTGTATCTCATGGAGCAAGACCCATTGTTTTCTGGAAGAAATCTCATGTGGTGAACGCCATCATGATGAAATGAGGTGGTGTGGTGGTGATGTGGGTCTATGTCTGTGCATGTGTACATTGCCATCCATATGTCTCTTGACACTCCATGTCTACAACTTGAGGGCCTCGAGACATCATCTCCTTAGTTATCCCTAGGAATTGGGGATAACATCTAGCTCCTACTTGGGGACATGTACTTGTTGTAGAGTGCATAAGAAACTCAACATCTCTTGGTTGGACTTGTGCCTACACTGAAACATAAAATCGTAAAATCCAGGGTGGCTCTACTCACCCTTTGCTCATATAATAAAAATCCAAAAAACTTCAGAATTGACAACTAATCTAGAAAATAGTTTTTTTTAGCATTTAAAAAAATATATATAAACTAAACATGTAATATGATGAAATAAATATGCAAGTAGAGAAAAATGAAACATGAAATGTATCTAAGATACTATGAGAAATCAAGATGCAAATGCAATAAATCAAGATGACATGCCTACTTACCTGGGGCCTAGGCCCTAAAGAAGTCAAGGGACTTGAATGCAGGGTCAAAGAAGAGACCCATCTATTGGTAATGACATATTTCTCTTGTCCAAGGATGTCAAGTAGTATTTTTCTTTCCCGGACTTCTTCTTGATGATGTAAGGGCCAAGCCAAGAGTTTTCATCCTCTTGATCATATTTAGGCTTTCCCTTCCTCTTATCCCACATGAATACAAGACTTCCCTCATTGTATTTTATGTAAGGTATATCCTCAATGTAAAGATAGGAAGGAGGTTCCATGTTGACTTCATATTTAATAGCTTTCTCACGTTCTTGATCTTCTTTCTTTAACATCTTAATAGATCCTGGTTCTTTCCCTTGGAAATTTGCAAGTTTCTCCTTGTATTCATTTGTCCTTGGGAGTAGCATATCTATGAAATCTTCCTACGCAAAAGGCAGGTCCCGTGGATCTTTAATTTGGTAACTATGTTTTATGTGGCAAGGTACATTAAAGTCACACTCACTAGTGTAATCAGAAATGTTAGGATCCATCACATGCTTCTCAACCCTCTTCTGACTGTATAGGATCTCAAAAGTACCACCTCCCTTGGGAATATGTGTGTGGGTGAGATCCATACTAAACAAACCCCCAAGAGAAATAGGCCAGCGTCTTTAAAGAATCATTCCCCAAGATTCTGGAACATCAATCACCACTATGTTCCTAATGAGGCTCATATCAGGAAAATCCAACAAATAAACTTCAACATCTTCCACAAGCCCGTAAACCTTGACTTTCTTGGAATCAATACCACACACATTCCCATATGGTCTAGTTGTATTTATACCGAGTTGTTCCATAACCTTTAAGGAGATTTCATGTGTTTAGGCCCCATAGTCTAGCATACAATTGTTCAAGTGGAGACCATTTACACCCAAATATTAATAGAATGGAGGATTACTATCCCTTTTCCGGTCAAGATACATGGTATTCAAAATTATGGGAGGATTCTCCTTATCAGCTGGTAATTTCAATAACTTCAAGACTTCTTTCCCCACAAAGTGAATCTTTCACATTTCTGTCACAAGGACCATCATATTTAAATTCCCAAACATGGTCGGCACATCTATGTTCAACTAAACCTCCTCTTCTATTGAAGTTGGTTTTGGAAGCAATTCATGGACTGGAGGTGGAGGTAGTGGTACCACCTTATTTGCAAATGGAAGAGGAACTTCCACCTCTGGCTGAAGTGGAATGGAAGGTTGTGGTGAAGGAACTAAAGCCTCATTTCTTTTAGCATAAGTCAAAACTTCTTTTTTTCTCAATTCCTTTCTCTGATCCTCCGTTAACTGATTTAATACTCGAAGTCGTCCTTCCCTAGATCTTGTTTTTATGACTTCATCAATTTGTTCATGAGAAATATCTTCTTCTCAAAAGTTACAAATCATGTCCATGAATTTCATACTATCGGAGGATTCTTGATCATGTCGGAGACATTCATCCTCCCGATGAGGTTCTTGGCATGGAGAACTCCATGGTGTTTCTTCTGTGTTGACCATTCCAACTAGGTTCAATGTTTCAGGAACCTTTGCCTCTTGTTGAGGATTCGACCTCCAACATGTGGCATCCCTCTGATATCTAGTAAACTAAGTTCTGGGGGGAGATTGATTTCTTTCCATAGTGGTCAATCGTCCCATGATTTGATTTTGAGCTTGGAAAAACTAAGTACTCATCTGCTCGATATTATGAGTCAAGAGAGAAATTGGACCGGTGTATTGATACTGGAAGCTTTGGTCTTTGCTTATGTCTTTGCACGAGGATATTGAAAAGGGTAAACCTTTGAGTCAAGAATATTCTCTTCATTCTCTGTGTTATACTCTTTGGCTTGTGCCAAACTAGTGGGCTTCTTATCCTTTAAGATGAAATGGAATTTTCCATCAAAAGAATTCATATAAAGTAAACTATCAACTGCTTCTCATGGACACAAATCCTTCAAGATTTGGTTGTATAATTTTTCAAACCTATTTTTAAACTCACTTAGTATCTCATTCTCCTTATTCTTTATCTGATTGAACTGAGTTACAAGAATATCGATGTCCTTCTTTGTTTTAAATCTATTCTTGAACAAATTGGAAAAATATTCATAAGATGCTACATGGTTATCAAGAAGGCCCCTGAACCATATTTGGGAATATTCATTCAATGATGAAGCTAGTAGCCTCATTGCTACATCTTCATTTTCTACTTCTTCATTCTTCATGTTTCTACCCATGACATTGAGATGATCATCAACTTTTATCACATCATTTCCTAAGAATTTTGACAACCATTGTGAGACTCTGTTGGCATGGTATTGGGATATCCAGGGATGGTGGTCATGTTTAAGGGTTTGTAGAGGTATGTTTCCGAAGGGTGAGCCATTGGATCAAGGGGATGGTTAACTTGGAATAGGGTTTTGATGACAAGAGGTTTGAGAGGAGGCCTTTTTTCGGTAAACCTTAGAAGGCTTGAATCTTCTCGAGGGAAAATTCTTATGGAAAGGTGGATTCTGGGATGGTGGATTTTCCATATTAGATTCAAGAAGAGATCATCAAGGGTGGAAATGGAACGTCCTTCGAGTGGATTCACCACGTAATATAGGGATAAATTCTTTGAGATGGAAGCTTTCTAAAGTGTCATTAAGGCATGAAACGAGATTCAAAATCCTCCCCAAAAATGACGCCAAAATGTTATTGCACAAATTGTAGGTTGGGAAAATCCTGACCCAATCCATGAGATGGTGATAACTGTGGGAGATTCTACCCACTTTCACCTTAGATAAACCCTCCCCTCACTTTAGTGAAGGAGAAATCCTACACAAGGGGGGAATCCTAGGTGAACCTAGGGGAAATGAGATGGAAAGTGGTGTTATGGAAGTGATACCCCAATAGGTCAAACTACTAAGTTGAAAGTGGCTTGGAAACAGGTCTCATAGGTGGTTAATGGTTTCCAAGTGCTTGAGTACTTGCAGAAGATAGTTGTAGTTGTTCGAGACACAAGAAGAGACAAGTATACAAGATCAAATATTAAGTGGACAAGAAAGTTAAGCTTGTTGTCCCAAACTACAGTAGTAAACAAAATAATATATTAGCAAGGAATAGATTTAATTATTGCATATTTAACCACTCAAAGCATCAAATATTTATTGAGAAATGAATAATAAAACAAGTAGATTAGTTCCCAATACTTTAGCACAAACTTCAGTGGTATTAGAGGGTTGTTGCATGAAGTTTTTTGAGTATGTTTGTAAGGGACAAGTGGTTGTAGAAAATATTTTCTACAACAACAAGTTTCAACCATGAGAGAAAGCAAGTAATCCGACCAAAATTTCACCAATTAGTAGTAGAATGATAGTAATGGCTTACTAGAAAATTTCCACGGTTGAAAAGAGAGAAATAGTAAAAGTTATAGAGTGTTTTGTTGCGGCCCTATTGGTTGTATATTTTAGTTATGAAAAAACAAGATTACTTTGGCTAAATGATACACCCTAGTGGCTTAAATAAGCATATAAATCATACAATTGAATTACACTATGAACAAAATCAATATCTCGTTAAATCATGTTTTCCAATGCAAGTAATTTATTTCTCCAATGCAATTTTCATATTAGTGCCTTTAATCTATTGGGTAAATGGATTCTTGGATGTGAGAGTTAGACCCACAATATCCCTAGGGGTGTAATCCCTTTTACTTCCTAGGGAATGAAAATCAAACTAAGGTAAATCTAGGAGAGTGTACACCCTTGTACTCCTCCTAGCAACCTTGCCAAAAATAACTTATCAACCAACAAATGAGATGAAACTTGGTGGAGGGTGTATTCACTTATAATCCTCCTAGGGTTTCAAACAATAATATCATGTAATGAGAAGAAAAATACCAACCAATGCATAAATTTCCTTACCAATTCCACAAGATGCAAGAGAAAACCATAGTTTACCAAGTAAATTCCACCACAAAGCAAGAGACACGCCTTCCAAATATAGTGCACCACTTTCCTCCACAATATCAACACTTAGCATCCAAAAATTGCATAAGAAAGAGATAAATCAATTTTTCCCAAGGAGGGCGAGAATTTCATCCAAGTATCTTCTCCAAGATGGGAGAGTTATGATGAAAATGAAATAGAAATGATCCTTATTTATACAAATCTCCTAAAAAATGTGTGTCCACTTAACAAGGGTAAATGACAAAATAATGGAGACATTTCATTTTATTTTTCCCCTTTACAACTTAAAATTTAATTTTCACATAAGAAAAACCCTACAACATGACGTTATCTCCTTAAGGAGTGATGTTTTGGCACTTTGGTCAAGTCGTTTGGGCTAAAGGATATAGCACTAGGGCTCCAAAGGCCATGTTTCCTCAAGCCAAGGGTATCCTCCTCACTACAAGGGATTCTCTCTTAAAAAAGTGTTGAGTGTCCATCATCACAACCAAAACCCTAGCCCTAGGGTGATGTCAAGCCTTCCAAATGTGACGTTTTTGCCTCCAAAGGAAAATCATTGGGATTGTAGGGGATAGGTGAGGTCATCCATGGTGTCTTCCTTTGCCTCCAAAGGAAACGTTCATCTTCAGTATTTCCCCAAGGTGTGGGTTATTACATCCAACCTATGGGCTTCTTACCCCAATGAATGCCCAAGTTGGGCTTGTTCCTCCAAAATGTCCATCAACATGGTTTTGCAAAGACAAACAAGTGGTCCCTCCAAGGATATCAAGTCAAAGCATCATGGCAAGTAAAATCACATTTAATATAAGAGTCATCAAATCATGTACATCAAAAACTACCTCATTAAACTAAACAAGTGCTCAAAGACCCTATGCAATTTTTCAAGTTTAGGTATGGGAGGGTTGACAAGGTGACCTATTGGGTGATTCATTCCTCAAGTCGAGGATTGTTTCCTAGGTGGACCCCTCTCTAAGACATGTGGATAAAATGAAGTGGATGGGGGAAATAATTTTGGG
Source organism: Picea engelmannii (assembly GCA_009831015.1). Lineage (NCBI taxonomy): Eukaryota > Viridiplantae > Streptophyta > Pinopsida > Pinales > Pinaceae > Picea > Picea engelmannii. Next base: position 115,713 of record ML791193.1, read on the forward strand.
CATGGGGTTCATGACATACACGGGATCATAGTGTCTCATTTATGGGTGCCTTTGTAGAGGGTGTGTTGCTCCTTCATTTTCAAAGCATCCTTTTTCCAAGCCCAGTTATTTCCATTAATTAATTAAGGTACATAACAACTAGGTAGTCCCTATGGGTAAAAATAAAGCTTGGGGGGAAGTACCACAATTTCACTTGAAGGGAGAGATATATAGAGTGCCATAGGGGTAAAGTCAAGCTTGTAACGCACTTGTGTAGATCCCTCAACAAGTGGGACATTATATATGTTTGTATTTTCTTTTGCAAGTCTTTGATTTTTTTTAGGAGAAACATTTCATTGTTCTCAATACCTCTTTGGGCAATCATATGGAAGGTTATGATTTGGATTTTATATTTTTCTAGCTACATTCGCTATGGGCCTTCAGCCCCTTCTACCTGAAATGAGGGGCAATCCCTTCTTGGGCCAGTACACCCGAAATTCTCAAAAGATAGGGATATGAGATAATGAAGTGTGGAAAATGATAAGTATTATGGGGAATGGAACATTGACTTGTCAAGGGGACCTCCCCATAGCAAATCCATCCCTAAGGATGACCACTGACTAGAACATAATTTCAACCACCAAGGTGAAACAAGGAAAAGAGCATAATTTCCAAGCAAACATTACATAATCAAAAGTTGTTCAAAATGCAACATACTCAAAATGCCTCAAATATTAAATTGACACTTACCACAATACTTGACTTGTACTTCATGGAGCAATACCCATTGTCTTTTGGAAGAAAGTTGATATGGTGAACGACATCATGATGAACTAAGGTGGTGTGGTGGTGATGTTGGTATTTTCCTGTGCATGTGGACGTTGTCAGCCATATGTCTCTCGGTACTCCATGTATGCAACTTGAGAGCCTCGAGACATCATATCCTTAGTTATCCCTAGGAATTGGGGATAACAACCCAAACTTCACCCGTTCTAGTTTTATTATATTGGATAACAACCAGTCTTATCCAGTCATATTCTTTTGTATCAAGTTGGTTATGAGTATATTATTAATTTATTATTTTACTTTTTGCTTGATGCATGGGTTAAGCCTATGTGATCTCTTTTTGATGGGATTATCATCAAATTTAAGCTCTATTTTCATCTCACCTAACCCACCTTTTATGAATTTCAATTTTATGAAAATTTGAGGGAAAAATACTTAAATTCCTTTAGTAGTGCTTCTATTTCTCTAACTATTTTCTCATCTTAGTTTTCCCTAATTGTTGCCAATCTTGGATTTTCTTGCAAGATGGTATTAATATTCTTCACTTTTAATGGTTCTGGGTAGATATGATGCTACAAAGGATCTAATTTTTCAAATACAAATAGTTTCCTTTATGTTTCTTTAATTTTGATATGGCACAACTCATTTAGGTTATCATCATTACCATTACTCTATCCCACTTTAGGGAAACATTTGAGTAGTTGAAGGGTATTTTTTTTTTGTGTCACAAATATTTTATGTTAGTGTTTATAGCATACTATAATATTCTAATGCATTCTATTTTGATCAAATACAAATGATTTCATGTTGTAATCCTAAAATTAAGTTCTTTAGTATTACCTATAATTGAGAAACCCTTAGAAAAAGAGTTATGCATTATGTCCTAGGTCCTTTTTACCCCCTTAGTTCTTCATTGATATACCATGATCTAGGGATCAACCCAAGTGTGTGGATGAACATATGTACCCATATTTGTTCTAGGTGTCGAGCTCATGACCATTGATTTATACAAATTTCATATTATATCTGGGTGTGTTTTTCCATTATACTACTCAAATATGATTTACTGGAAATCATTTGTAGACTTTGATCCCTATAATTCTTCATCACTAGGTTTTTGGAATTGTATTTTGATGGTGGGTGCTAAGTTGGACTACTTCCTAGCTTTGCAATGATTCCCTATGTGTTTCTCACCATCTTGCCAAAGTGGCTTTGAGTACCACATATAGTGTTATTTCCTGCTCTTTGGCTCTATTGAGTGGTCCATTATTTCTATAAAGTCGTCAATGTTGTCATTCCCATCATAGATGGGTGGTTCAACAAGTTCTATCCCTATACATTTGACATGTCTAATGGAAGCACATCATATGGAAGAGAGTTTATGGTTTTATTATTGCCTTTTATGTAATGCCTCTTCAAATTATGTGTCAATTTTAGAAAGAGAAGATGCTCCACTAGCTAAAAACGCATCTCACTATAGGGTTACCATACTTATCCCTCATGTCCCTAATGAGGTTATATATATGATCAACCATGGGTTGTTCTATATTATCTTTTATTTACCTAGTGTAATGAGGCCCCTGATATAAATCAATTAGCTATGTGACTCTTGTACCTTTGACATCAAAATCCATTTTCCCTCTCTTGAGGTTAATGGTAGCATAATTAGCATAAGCCCATTCAATACCTAGTAGTGCAGAATATGGATATTTCTTATCTACTATTTTTATGACTTCAAAGTCATCTAGTGTCTTTACTTCTGCAAGATCTACTTCAACATTTTGAAATCTACCAATGGGGTATACTTTGTATTGATTTGCGAGTCACAAAAAAATATGAGAGAAACAAGCTTTGGGATTCCCATCATCTCCCAAGACTTCTTTAGCAAGATGTTCACATCAAAACCTAGATTCAACATTACATATTTGACCTCATACTTGGCAATTTAGCCACAATTCTAAATTATTTTCCTACTCTAATTATTTTCTCTTTCACTACTTTCTTTGAGTAACTTTTTGGAATGGATGCAATGATTTCAAATTCCATTTTATCTCCTTCAAAATTTTACAGTTCTTGCATTCATGACTCATTGTTATCTCTAATACTTATTTTCCTTCATAACACATCTCTTCCTTCATGAATGGATCTCATCTATCTTAACCACCAAAAGTCAATTATTATCGCATGCCTCAAGCTCTTGTATATTATTTGTATTGCTTGAGGTTCTTCCATGGATTCTCCTTCCCCCATCTAAGTTCCCAGTTTCACTAACACCATCCCATGAACTCCCTCAAAAAAGTTTATGCTTGCATTTATTTTGGTGTAAAAGGAAACAAGTCCACTTCCACCAAAAACATCTTCACCCAAGTAGGAAGTTCTTTCACCAAATTTTCCCTTGATCCTCTTCACTTCCACCAAAAACATCTTCACTCGAGTAGGAAGTTCTTTCACCAAATTTTCCCTTGATCCTCTTCACTTCCAACAAAAACATCTTCACCCAAGTAGGAAGTTCATTCACCAAATTTTCCCTTGATCTTCTCAAAAACTACTCTTTATCTTACGAATATAACTAACACTGTTCTATTGCAAACACCACACATAATATTCTAACATGCTCTTTACCCAAAAGTCTACAACTCTTGTAAATAACTCACTCCATGTTTTTGGAAAATGTATGTTTTCCCTACAAAGATTTCACGTGCTAAAATCTAAAAAAAAATCAATAATAAAAAATGCAGATGACAATTATTTTTCAATATACCACATAAAAATGAACTTTCATTTTAATAAAATTATTCAATTATTTCTTTTAATTAATTTCAACATATAATACAATCTTGCATTTTGTGTTTTTCCTTCTAATTTACTATATTTTTACTACCACTATAATTAATTTCAACATATAATGCAATCTTGCATCTTGTGTTTTTCCTTCTAATTTACTATATTTTTAGTATCAAACTTTCATTTTAATAAAATTATTCAATTATTTCTTTTAATTAATTTCAACATATAATACAATCTTGTATCTTGTGTTTTTCCTTTCTAATTTACTATATTTTTAGTACCACTCTAATTAATTTCAACATATAATGCAATCTTGCATCTTGTGTTTTTCCTTCTAATTTACTATATTTTTAGTACCACATTACATTGATAGGTGATTATTATTATCATATTCAAATAGAATTAAAGAGATTATAACTTTATATCTTAGCTTTCTTTTAAGCCGTATCAATAGGGAAAAAGGTGTTACCTTACAACCATCTATAATCACATGTGGTTATTATTAAAAACAATTGAAATTTGAAATAAGGAGAATTTTTTTTTTGCTTTGTATTTTTTATTTTATTTTTTGTTTTGTATTTTGTATTTTATTTTTTGCTTTGTATTTTTTTAAGTGGGATTATAATTACATGTAATTATTATTAAAAACAATTGAAATCTATAATTACACGTAATTATCAAAAACAATTGAAATAAGGAGAAATTTAATTTTTTGCTTTGTATTTATTTTTAAGTAGGATTATAATTACATGTGGTTATTATTAAAAGCACTTAAAATCTATAATTACATGCAGTTATTATTAAAAACAATTGAAATAAGGAGAAATTCTATTTGTTTCTTTGTATTTTCTTAAGTAGGATTATAATTACATGTGATTATTATTAAAAACAATTGAAACAAGGAGAAACAAAATTTTGCTTTGTATTTTTTTTGGGTAGGAATGGGGAATGTGGTAGCCAAAAATTAAATCTGGAATTGTTCCTAAAATCAATTTTAGAATTGCTTCTAGCGGTTCAAGGAACAAAGAAAAAGAGTTTACACATTCCAATGAAAAGCACATGAACATAAAGTGGAACAATGCCATTGATTAAGTCATAAAGTGGGAAAATGGGGAGTATGTACCTCCCTTTTTAACACACATTTTGACAATAATTGTACACAATGCAAAACATTTCGATCAATAATTCACTTGATAGATTGATTTTCAATTCACTTGATAGATTGATAGTGAGAGATTTGGAAGTTGTATTTTGTTTTTTTTCTTCGATTCCATCAATAATTGAAGGTATGTGATATAAACAATGGCTATGAAAATAATTCTCCGTTCAATTATTTTTTTGAGATTTTTATCAAAAGTTTTAGGTATGGAGTGTTGTTCATTTTGATTGAAGGTACATGTAACAAAGTGTTGTTTAATAGACAAATATATGCATAATTTGTAGAATGGTCTTTGAATGTATTTAATCAATTTATTAATTTTAGGTATTGGGTGTTGTTCATTTTGATTGAAGGTATATGTAACAAAGTGTTGTTTAATAGACAAATATATGCATAATTTGTAGAATGGTCTTCGAATGTATTTAATCAATTTATTTATGGTTAGGTTACCCATAATTGAAGGTTAATTTAAAAAATAATAATAGTTGTAAAAGCATATGAGAATGGTCACATCTATTCTCTTAACAACTTAATAAAAGACAAAAAGATTACAAGGGGAGAGAAGGAGGAGGAAGTTGCAGGCCTTCTAATGGTAGATAGGCCTAGTTAGATGGGTCTTTATCAGGCTCGAGTTAGTTTTAGTTTGGAGGCAGTCATCTTTGGCAGAAGGATTAGTCAGTGGTGCCAGGAAACTAACGTGTTTTTGGAAGTTTCTACATGGATTATAGGTTCTCAATGGCGGTTCGGCTTAGTTAGTCAGGTATTCATCGGGCACGAGTAAGTTTAGAATGGCAGCAACTATCTTTGGCAGAGGCTTTAGACAGTGGGGCCAGGTAGCTTAGTTGATCTTCCTTGGGGTGAGAACTGCTCCATTGGGAGGAGAGTTGGGGCCTCTCGTTGTATGAGGATTTTAATGTTAGTTATTATACATTTAGTGTAGTTAGGTGAATATTAATGAACCCTTAGTATGGACCTGGCAGGGTCAGGCTTAAGCCACTGGTCTTAGGACAATAAGTCTCTCCTATTTTTTCCTTTTTAGTGCTACATTCGTTTGTTAGTTAATGCTTGCTAGGTGGCGGGTTTAGAACACTCTGGTGATGGATGTTGAAGTCACTGCACTTATGAGTGCAGATGACAAAGCACTTTGGAATCATGCCAGACTTTTTAACTCGATTGATGAGTACACTTTCGCTCAGACTGCCAAGGGTTCTTTTCCCACTGCGTGGTGTCCTAGGTATTCTCGTATCTTACTCGTGCTTCTGGAGTCTGGTGTTTATGCTCCCAAATTTTTTTATTTCGCAAACTCTCCACAGAAGGTCTATGACCTTAGTTCAGTGAAGAAGAAGAGACTTGTACAACAATTTGATGAACAATACAAGAAAGAGGGAGGCTTCAAACGCTTTTTTAGGAGGAGGGAGTCGAGACAGTTGAAGTCATGGAAGGTAAATAAGGAGAAATAGAGATTTGTGTTGGGCTCAAATATTGGGTTGGAGGACGCGTGCACCATGGTTTTGTGTATGCTTGTCGGAAGGTTATCCTACCAAAATATTAGTCACACTTCCCTTATTAACTGGGTTGCAAAAAATTGGGAACCTCTTTTGGGTTATAGTCTAGAGGTTTTTTTCCTATCACATGGTTGGTTTGGGTTTTGTTGCAGGAACTCGGAAGATTCCTCGCAACTGCAAGAAAAACTATGGGTTATGGACGACAAGAGCTTAATGTTAAAAAGGTGGCGATTAAATTTCGATCCTACATGGGAGTACTTTCAATTTCGACATCTGTGGGTGTTACTCCCTGGTTTACCCCTGCAACTATGGAATATAAGAGCACTAGAGGCAATGGAAAATAGTTTAGGCAGGTTCATTACAGTGGATGAAGTCTCTCTGAAAGCTCTGGATAAGCGTATTTTTAAAGTGATGGTGGATATTGATATTCACGCAGGGATTTCAGAGACCATCGATCTTGAGTGGCGTGGTCTTCTGAGCTGTCAGAGGATTGTTTTTTTTGGAATCCCTTTCCATTGTTCACGGTGTCGCCAAACTGGCCACCTTCGCAGAGACTGCCTACGGGGTATTTTTCATGAAGATTCTTCTAAATCCTCGTTGCTTCGTAGACCCACCTCCAAAGACCCTCTGAAGGTAGATTTGGGTGACTGGAACGGTTTCAACATGGAAGCTGAGCTATCCATTAGTGATGGGACCAAAATCAACTTTACAGGTAATTTAAGATCTCTACGTCCCTCTCTGTTTTTTTCACTATCCTCTTGGGAACGTGATTCTTTGGATAAAGTGGCTTGGGCTAGTGCGCATTGTAAACATCTCTTTAAGATTTTAGACTCACCTTTATTCCTCCTTTTTCTCCTCGGGTTAGTAGCAGGGCTCTATATCCTAGAGACAAACATACTAGGAGCCTTGAGACTGTTAGTGTAGTGTCCCCAAGGCCGAGCCCCGTTACAGATCATGTTATATGCAAAGAATTGTAAATATGTTCTATAGGCTGGTGAGCCAAGTTTTGTATAAGCCGTAGGCTTATGAGTTTTGTTAGTCCAGGGAGCCTAAGTGTTGAAGGCCAAGAGCCTGTGGATGTACTGTATGTATGCAGGTCAATTAATAAAATATAAATACCGCTAGTGAAGACCGACCACGATGAAAGAGTGATGGGGGACTGAGCGTCCACAGAATGGGAGAGGGATCAAGGGCTGGAAGGTGGGAAAGGGGTTGAGTAAGGAGCCTAGGGGGCTTAGGCCTGGAATAATATAATATTGTTTCCAAAAAGAGCCATGTGCATATTATTTTATCCTAAGTTCCTGGCAAGGGAGGGAACGTGCAAAGGGGATGCACGCTGTGGAACGCATGCAGTTCCAAGGGTGACAAGTGTCAGCCCTGGTGCATGCAAATAAAAGAGACGAAGTAAGCCGTGAGGGGAGGTTCTCATCCATTCGATCCGTCTGTCCTGAGGGGGATCAAGGGAAGCCAGTCTGCAAGAGACCCTTGCATAATCCTGATACAAAAAAGAAAGACGGTGTTGAACTCGAGTGGAAGAATCCCTGGTGGTTCGGGAAAAATTGAACTAGCCTGTGTGTGAAGCCTGCTCCGAAATCATCTCCGTGAGATCATTCCGTGATTGCCAAGCCGTTGTTGGAAGTATTGTCTGTGTTTCCTGTGGATTGTTGTGAATGCGCAGAACTGGACTGCGTGAGGCTTGTTGGCCTGTGAGCAACCCCTCCAGGTGAGGGAGTGCGCAGAGGGA